>LPNX010827702.1:49088-80005 GCA_001517045.1 Pseudotsuga menziesii | reverse complement strand
TGTAGAAACCTGTTTACAAAATTGAACCTGCGGAAGCAGAGCTGTGCAATATAGTTGCAGGAGAAGAAATATTTGGACAAGAAGCAAAATTTAGAGTTTGCTTGTAAATAAAATTGCAACCATCAATTGCCTGCTCCTGGGATTGGAACCGAGTTTAGAATACACACGATAGTCTTCTCTTTCGGGAATGCTCGGATTCTTAGGCTTTGATGTTATCTTGGTACTGCAATTAGCGTTTTGAAATCAATTTTCATGTGACAATTAATAGATCTTGGGTTGTTCTAGGACGTGAAGAGATGTTGTTGGGTGGCCGTGTCATCATTTATTTCATGGCAAGAAACTAAAGGTATCATTACTTTTCTTTTTTGGAATACGATATCGAATCCCATCTCTGGGTTCTTACTCTTTTAAACCATTTTACTGGTCGTGCATGAGAAGGATTCAATCAACATAAATGACATCATAAACATAAAATTTGTGTGTCGATGCATCTTGATATTGAATCAACCGAAAAACCACTATTATAACGAAGCCACCTCATTTAGAGTAAGGGAAAATGACCTCGTTAGCATTCAAAATAGTAGTTGGGACGATGCCACACAAAGCCTCTCTGAGACTTCCTCTATTCCATAGACTTGACATGGAAGTTATCCCAACACAATTCAAGTTCAAACTCATGGTATTTCTTTTGAAGATATTATGAACTATTTCATGTGTGAATGAAATAAATAATCAAAGTGATGTATAATGCAGGCATAAATCCATAAAAATTCATGGACTGTATGACCTATATTGTTTTTTTTTCAAAATATGTATGTTCATTTTCAAATTATCAATATATATGTCATGATGATTATCTTCACATATAAATACTAAGATATATGTCTAATAAATTGAATTCTTAAAGGGAATGCCTGAAAATTTTAAAAATTATTTACGTCGATGTAAACAATCTTTTCATTTGAATCAAAATAGATAATCCCTTAATTTTATATTTAATATTACTTTATTTGAACTCAAAGCCCATAATCACTTTGTAAAAGGTGTTTTGTTTTAATTAAAAAAAAATGTGTTTGGTTTTCTTTGTTGTTAATGAGGTTGTATTCATCACTTTTTTGTTCACCTTATTTTAGATATCACATTCATGAAGCTTAGGGTAGGAGAGAGCACACGGATTTAAGATAATATCATTTGACACAATTAAAATTAAAAAAATATGTTCTCATGAATTTATTACTACTCACAAAATTTTCCCCCAAAAAATATTAGAACAAAAATAATCACTTAACTCCAATGATTTACAATTATTAGTTTAACTGAATGCTTATATTGGATAAATATTAGATTAAATCCAATGATTGTACAATTATTATATTGGATAACTATTATATTATTCCAAATGTGATACAACTATTAAATTAAATTTAGATGAATTGCATCTCTTAGGATCAGAAGTTGACTCTGATTGCAGTGAAACCATGCACCAAGAACAACCACTTAGGTAATGTGCAACTTATGTGACATTTGAAATTCATCTCGCAATTGGGGAGTTAACATTTATATTAACTTTTAATATAACTATTAGATACAACTATTAGCTTAACAACTAACTTCAATTATGAGGTTAACTACCATAAATTAAGTGGTTGTTATATTAGCTTAACTATTAGATACAAGTAATTGACACATTCTTTAGTAAAAAGAACATTATCAATATGCCTTATTTCAAACATATTAATCTTATTAATATGGTTGTTGCTAGTATTATTAATACTTATCATTTTCTGAGATGATCTATTTTTGAAAGTTATTGTGTTTCACAAGAAAGGAAACTGGTTAATGCATCAAATTTAGGATGGCTTGGTACATATTCTATTCCATTATGCTCCTTTGCTCTATAATCTCGGTTTTGACAATTCACGACATCTACAAAAGTTAACATATGAATATCCCTTCGAGCTATTTTCTTTTAAATTTAGACTAGCAAATATTTTGTAGCATCTCGTTTTTCATTGGCTGAGGCTTCTCTTGGACCAAAAACAATTTTTACTCATCTCAGGTTTTTTGCTTTTTCTATTTTCGGTTCGCAGGGGGTGCCCCATTAGAAAATACTACAAGCCTGATATGCTCTCTGTATTTACACATCTATGGAAACTACCACAAAGTGACATTGTATGGTTTGATGAATTGAATGATTGATAAATTGGTGTATGCATAGTCTGAAATTAGGGCTTGAAATAGTTGAATATTACAGAGGTTATGTAAGACCACAAAGAGGTTGCACAGATCTGGAAAAGAGAGATTGATTGAATTTAATTGATTGAACCTCTAATAAATCAACAAAGAATTATGAAGTTGCGGGAGTCAAGTTTAGCAGAGATTGGATGGCTCAAAACATCTCAAGAAGATGGATCAACGCCAGGAAAAGATTCACGAAGTGAACATGAGTGGAAGATAAAAAATATGCAAGGTTAAGTGAAGTTTCATTGGACATAGCAGATCAACGGACGAGATCAAAGGCACAAGAGATTTAACACTCTAGAAGACTCGCGCAAGAGAAGGGCGTAAGGAAGATAAAGGATTCACAAAGATACGATGAGATCCGCATCTAATATCAGATCAATGATCAGGAAGGAGGATGCATGAAATAAATTGACCTAAAGAGTTGCAGAAAAGGAATTACGGGAGGGAAATTGCGGAAGTTCAACTTCTGGAAAAGCTGGATCAGTAATCTGCAATCCGATTGAGGAAAGGAGTGTTGCAGCCACATAATTGCGGAAGTCAAATTTATAATTTGGGAATTTCCACAATCCGCAAATGCATAAATAGAGTTTTGGAAACTCTATTGCATAAAGGAGCTTGTGAAAAGGTTGAAGTTGCGGAGAGAGACCGAAGTTGCGGAAAGATAGATTTGCAGAAATTTATCTTGTGGAAGGAATTTTCTTGCGGAAAAGCAAGTTTGCAGAAACCTGTTTACAGAATTGAACCTGTGAAAGTAGAGTTGCGCAATATAGTTGTAGGAGAAGAAATATTTGGACAAGAAGCGAAATGTAGAGCAAGATAAATCCTGGGGAAAGAGGATGGGATAATGGTTGTTTGGGGTTCCTGTGTGCATCAAATTGGTATCAGAGCATAACTAGTTCTTGAATGAGGTAATGATATTTTTGTTTTCTGTTATGATTATAATTAACTATGGGAGAAGACTTGCAGACAAAGAATGCATGGTTTAAATTGATATTGGCCATAGGAGAGTGCAGAAAAAATCCTTGGAAGGATTTACCAGGTTACAACAGACTAAAGGAAGTGGAGTTGTACACAGGACACTTATGTTCCTGATGAAGAAGAGTTTGTGAACTCTTAGAGGAAAGAGGAAGCAGTGGCAGAATCCATAAATTCAATAGAGGTTGGAAAAGAGAGGACTATTGAATGTTCTCAAAAGAGAAGTGGACCTGCAGAAGAAAAACAGAAGAGCAAAGGAGATGCTCAAAAGGTTCTAGAGGAGAAGAACCAGAGATACCAAAACCACAAGCTCAAGGAGAGATAACTTGTTGAGGAATAATAGAAAAGTGTGGATACATTTTGAGGGAGGCTTAGGAAAGCAATTCACTAGTGGACATGATGAAGTTCATATAAGAGAGGGAGATAGAAACAATGACTACTGAAAGTCATTCCAGGGGTTCAGAGTAAAGCCGCAACAAAATAAAGAAGAAAGAAAGTCAATAAGAATGTAACAGGGAGTTGTTAGAGTTATCAAGAGACATTTGGTGCTTCGAGAAGTGTATACAAGCAGTTGCAAAAGAACCCAGAGGTATGGTTGGGTAATGAGGAAAAGGAAGGTAAGATGGAAATCACTGCAGGTGAATCTAAGGCAAAAGATGTATGCTAGATTGAAAGAAGAACTCAGGGAAGCTGAGTCTGAGATGGAAGTTTCATATTGTGAACCTGAACAGGGTCCTTTACTTCGAGATGATGATGAAGCAGAAAGGGAAAGACTAATTGAAATTCTCATGGATTCTGTAAAGAGTACAAATAAACTTATGAAGGAGATGATTGTGAGGTCGAATGAGACCAAGATTTCCTATGTTTTTGAGAGTGATGATTTGTTTTTGATTACAGGTTTTGTTGTAGATGAGAGGCAGTTTTTTTAAACTATCTTAAAATTTGATGAAGAAAGGCTCTCAAATGTGGAAAAGTCTGAAGTATTGTAGCAAAAGGAACTCATTGATGAGTTGATTGATTGAGGAACACAGTCAATTGAAGATGATCTAAAGATGAAGGAAGAAAAAGAAAGGTTCAAAGACATTTCTATAGGAAAGAATCATAATTGCATTCTGATGAAGGAAAAAGTTGAACAGTCACGTTGGATTGTCATGAAGTGTGAAGAAAAAGAAGATGTGCTTTCCAAAAGCATGATAGGAGAATATAATTTTACTATAGTAAAATATGATATGGTATCGTATGAAGAGTGTATGCAGCCTGTATATTAGACTATTGAAGAAATAGGTGATGGTGAAAGTTTGATGTTGTGCTTAGACCAATACAAAAGGAGGATGCCAAAAAAGATATCAACAGGGACTGCAGAGTCTCATGTTTTTAAATCTAATGGTTTGTGTAGGAATACAGGTATTAAAGAACACTTAGATGATGTGTTTATGCAGGTTGATAAGGAAATGAAGCATAGGATGGATGCTTTGGAAAAGAAAAGCAAGATCAGAATTGGGCCATTAACATAGAAATATGTTCACAATTGTGAACCAGAACATGGAATCGTCTTGGGAAAAGATGGTATAGAAGAGGGACTAGTTGAAAGCCTCATGAACTCTTGAGAGAGTTCATATCAGCAAAAGAATGTGCTAATAAGAGAGTAAATGGGTGATGAAAATATCAATATTTTTGAAATCAATGAATTGTGTATATCTGTAGGGGTAACATGTGATGAACCTTGTGATGTTGTCCCAGAGGTAAAGGAAGAAGAAGGATAGTATCCATGTATCCTTGACATGGACCAAAGCCAAAATGTTGTTATAGAATTGAAGGATGAGATGACATGGTCTCGTGGAGATAACCAAAGGAGAACACTTGCATATTTTGATAATGATGTTGGAATACAGAGGAATAAATCTATCATGACACAGGAACAGACTATATTGTCTCAAAAGGGTGATCAGTACCTAGGAGAACTTGTTGTTGCAGAGTTGGATACTGAAGATAAAGAAAAAATTTCTAACCTCAGAGAGTATGATGAAGAATTAAAAATGCTACAAGATTGGTTATTCAATCCAAGGATTGACAAAGATGAATGCTTAATGTATGCAAGCATAGAAATGTTTAGTGACAAAATTAGAGAGGAGAAGATGGGAAGTCAAGGCATTGAATTGTCTTATAATTATATGATTTTGTTACAACATTCAAGGGAAATGGCAGATCAACATAAATTTTGTGGAGCATATTGGAATACCTTATAGTTGGGGTATGATTGTAGATTAAAGAAGAAATATTGAAGACATGAGGATGTTGTAAGTAGTGGCCAGCAACAAAAACACAAAAGACAAGTAGGGTAAGCAGGTGTACAATCCAAAGGATAGACTGGACATGGAGATTGAAGAATTAAGGATGTTGATGGTGAAAGTGTCTCAAAGAAGGAATGAGGAAAGAATGAAAATTTACATCATCAGATCAAATAGACAAAACAACAACAAAAGACATATGATAGAAGAAGATTGCAGAAGCAAATCTAGTAGAGCATTGCAACAGAAAGTATGGAAACCAGGAGAATTGAGGATGATAAAGACAAAACAACATGATGAGATGGATGATAAGCTATAGCACAAAGTTTGGGATATTGGCATACTGAATATGGAAGGTTATGACCAGGAGGTCATATTTGTTTCTTCCTAGGGAGTCTGATGCAGGAGCATCCTGCGTTCCATTCAATTCTAAGCTCAATGTTTGATCAGACCTAGAAGAGGTCTTCATATTCTAAACTAGTAGTCCTTAGACTATTACATTGTAAATAAATCTATGTTGAGTATTCTTCTAGATAGGTGATGAGTCATTACGTGAGTGAGGAGTCATTAAATGAGTCATGTAACTAATCCCATGTCAAATGGTAGCATTCGATAAGGGTCAAGGATCTCATGAGTGAGTCATTGAGATGGGGTTGATTATGTTTCTTTATTTAGAATTAGTTAGTAGATTGTTGAGTATATTAAGGATCTGAATGAAAATGGGTTCATGAATCCTATTGTATATATGTTTGTAAGCCTTCGAGGCAAGGGGAATAAGGGAGTAAAGGGAGAGACAAAAGTAGCTAGAAGAGCCATAGGCAGTCATTCAATCTGGATAAGGAGTGGCCAACTCATTGTAAAATAGGCCAAGGTCATTGGTTGAAGTTATAACAGACTAAGGGGATCAAAACGTCGGTTCTGAGATAATCATGAATGCACAGTTTCATTGTATTGAAAGAAGGAAATCCTATTTTGACGTATCTTTGTGTGTGATTACAGTTCTTTATGAATGTATGATTTCATGAATTGAATGATTGATGATATTTGTTAATGATTGATAAATCGGTGTATGCATAGTATGAAATTAGGGCATGAAATAGTTGAATATTATAGAGGTTGTGTAAGACCACGAAGAGGTTGCACAGATCTGGAAAAGAGAGATCGATTGAATTTAATTGATCGAACCTATAATCAATCAACGAAGAATTATGAAGTCGTGGGAGTCAAGTTTAGCAGATTTTGGATGGCTCAAAACATCTCAAGAATATGGATCGATGGCAGGGAAAGATTCATGAAGTCAACGTGAGTGGAATATAAAAAATCCGCAAGTTTAAGTGAAGTTTCGTTGGAGATAGAAGATCAATGGACAAGATCAAAGGCACAAGAGATCTGACACTCCAAAAGAATCCCACAAGAGAAATGTGTAAGGAAGATAAAGGATCCACATAGATAAGATGAGATCTGCATCTGATCTCGGATCAATGGTTAGGAAGGAAGCCGCATGAAATCAATGGTTGTAAAGAGTTGCGGAAAAGGAAATGCAAGAGGGAAATTATGGAAGTTCAAATTCTGGAAAAGTTGGATCAGCAATCCACAATCCGCAATCCAATTGTGGAAAGGAGTGTTGTAGCCACATAATTGCGGAAGTCAAATTTGGAATTTGGGAATTTCCGCAATCTGCAAATGTGGAAACTCTGTTGTAGAAACGAGCTTGCGAAAAGGTTGAAGTTGCAGAGAGAGACCGAAGTTGGGGAAAGACATATTTGTGAAAATTTGTCTTGTGGAAAGACAATTGCAGAAACTTGTTTATGGAATTGAACTTGCAGAAACAGAGCTACGCAATAGAGTTGCGAGAGAAGAAATATTTGGACAAGAAGCCAAATTTAGAGTTTGCTAAATGTAGAGCAAGCTAAATCCTAGGGAAAGCAGATGGGATAATGGTTGTTTGGGGTTCCCGTCTACATAAGTAGTGCACCAGTGAAGGGAATCGATATATTCCCTCCTAAGTCGAGGCTTATGTGTGTTTTCTTGGATAAATTTAGCACACTAGTGAAGGGAATCGATTACTTAGAGAGACGGGTGTCTGTCATATTCTCGCTCGGTGATCCGAATCGAGTTGAATTCTGGTAGAAAGTAGGAAGCAACACCACAATTATGTTAACCAGCTCCAATGAGAACATCTTATATCCATATTTTCCCCTCTTGGCGAACACTGTTAAGTGGAATTCTCTAGTTTACGAGGGCAGTGTTCAGAGTGATGAATGTATGCTAATCAAGAGAATCTAACACATGTTAGATTTCCTTCTAGTGCAAGAACAAGGGTTTCTTGCAGCAACTTTGTATAATGAAGGAAAGCTAATGCATGTTAGCTTTCCTTCTAACAAGAACACAGGCATTTCAAACAACATTGCATGGTGAATGAATGTTCATGTCTGTTGGCTTTTCTACTGGTAGGACTACATTGCCATAAAATAAATTGTTCCATGAAGGAAATATAATGCAAGTTAGCTTTCCTTCTGTCACGAGCATAAAGGAATTTATTACAACAACATTGCACAGCTAAGGAAAGCTAATGCATGTTAGCTTTATGTGTTCCTTCTAGCACAAACACAAGGGAATTTCTAAGAACACCATTACCAGCTGAATAAAATCTAATGTGTTTTGTAAGGTCTTTGCTAAAAAAAATTCACAAACACCATTGAGTAAGTCTTTTTTATGCACCATATGGGAATAGTGCATGAAAAATACCCTTTGAGAAACAACCAATAATGGAAGACATTGATAAATGCAATTAATTCCACCAATGTTGAAAATGGAATCCATGGCATGGCATGAATCCAAAAATTTAAATATAGGTTTTGTCGTCAAACATTTAGGAACCCAATTAGTCTATGATTGATGATGAGATTTAATCTGCTAAGTGATAAGAAAGCTACCAATGATGAAATTATGCCTAGGGTTCGAGTGGATCTTGGTCAATATTTCAAAGAAAAGCATCAAAGTCGATGAGAAATAGCCTGTTGATGAGAGGTCAATGGGGACCTTCTACATTAGCACAAGTCAAACACTAGTTATGATGATTTATAGACACTTGGAAACAAAGAAGGCTATAATGAATAGTCAGATAATGGAATGGAGAACACATGCTAAAGACAACCCTTGAACAAAAGCATGACACAATGGTGACTCGAGCAATATTTGACACAAAAGGGAACAATTATATAAATCTGCAACATAAGAGACATTTACATGAGATTCTTCATACTAATTGGAAGACTAACCAACCATAGGGGTTCATACTCATAAATCATGGTTCAACTTCCTAAGGAAACACTAAAACTCATCTTGCTATCATGACTCAAAACTATCCCATCATGGAATCTCTCCTTCACTTTATTTACTATTAAATAAGAATCACTAAATATTTGAGGATCCCAGTTCCCATCCTCAAGATCAGTGCTTCATATTATGTAACATTTTGGTACATTCAAGTGTCATTGTGCTTTAACTCAAGTGTTGTCATGCAATACACTTTATAATTGTGAAATCATATCCCTCGTGATAATTTTTCCATCGAAATTTTTAATCATACCAGGGAATTGACAGCTTGAGTAACAATGATCAGGTATGGATTCTGATTGTAAGTATAATCAAGTATTAAATGATGTAATAATAATGATTATATCTTTTTGACTCCTTATAGTACTCCATAATTAGTTAATATTCCTTTCAAATCATCTCGTTGGTACTTTCAAACATTCGTCACCCTATCTCCAATAATCTGTAAAACATCGTGTTTCTAATATCGCCAAAAACTTCAAAACACCCATACGAACCCCTTCTATCCAGTGACTGTGTTCAATTGTTGCAACTTGAATGACTGATTCTGTCAGTTACTATACCCGCATATCACACTCAGTAAAGAGAACACATTATGGGTCCTCCAATCAGGTATGAACCCAACAATCTAGATGCTCTATCTGCAAATGGAGAGGTCTATGACATTTTTCGTGATGCTGGATGGATTGGTTATATCTAGATATTGAATGGATTCCATGAGGAAACAACACTCCAGTTTGCTATGAATTTGACTGGAGAATACTCCGAAATAAGAGGGTTGAGGGTAGATGCATCAGAACAAGCAATAGCAGAGGTCATGAAATTGCCTTGGACTGGAGAACGTTGTTTTTTCAAGAAGAGGCACAATTTGAGAGCAACTAAAGAATTTATAGCGCCAGGGACGAAATTGCAGAGGAGGGCTAGAGGAGTGGCACCAGAGACATTTCCAAGACCATGGGACCAAGTCACGACCTTCCTTAAAAGGTACATTACTTGTGAGGGAAGATATAAGGTTGTTTAAATTTACAATTTTGTCCTATCGTCTCAGTTATGCCATCACATACTTATCAATATGACATTTTCTCTATCACAAACCCTGCAAAACATGGCACATTATGCTAAGAACTCCAGAAATCCACTCTCTTCTCTCACAAATCATGAATTGATTAAATTATTAGGTGCAAAGGCATTTGGCACAAAATAAATTAACATGGGAACAGTTTGTGGGAGTTGCAGTACATCAAGAAATTGTAGTAGCACACATTGAGGATAGAGAAGTCGAATAGAGCTCCTCATATTCAGCTGGGGGGAGGGATGAAGAATTGGAAGAAGGTGAAGATGAACAAGAGTAAAATTCAAGGGCAGAAGTAGTAGTAGATAGTCCTATGGAGGGAATGGTTGGAGCAATAGAAGAAAATGAAGGAGAAGCAGCATAAGGAAAAGAAAGGGGAACAACTAGAGAAGTAGCAATAACAAAAGATTGAGATTCGAATGCGACAGAAGAAGAAGGAGAAGTTATGGAAACTGAGGAAATAAGGCCTCAGGTGATCGAGATCGAAACCACCTCAGAAATAAAAGGAACTGTAATTGATCAGGAGGAACATTTAGTAGGAATTGGAGAATTCTCTACCCTTCTCACACCAAACAAGAAGAGGAAAAGATCAAGTGTTAAGGGAGAATCATCCATGAGAAGAAGAACTAGTGCTTCCTGGAAAATAGAAGTGGTAAGTGATGAAATTCCCATTTTACCCACTGAGATACAAGAACCAATGGGTATTTTATCGATGGATTCCACTGTCAGACAAGAACCTGCTGAAACACAGGGAGAATCATCCAGAAGATGAAGAACTAGGGCTTCCCAGACAACAGAAGTGGTAAGTACTGAAATTTCCATGTTACCCATTTAAACACAAGAACCGGTGGGTAATTTATCAATGAAAACCACTATTACTCAATAACATGTTGGAACCAGAAGAAGAAGAACTAGGGAGTCTTTGGTAGTAGAAAGGGCAAGGATCGAAATTCCCATCTTAACACTTAGGGTACCCACTGAAACACAAGAACCAGTGGAAAATTTACCTATGACGACCACCGTTACCCAAGAACCTATGCAACACTAGTTAGAAATGTTGCAATATGAAAATTAACTACTGAAGGAAAATGCCTGAGCACTGAGGGAAGAGATGGAAAGGTGGAAGGAGGTAAGTAAAAAGTAAGCAGCACGAGGCTTAGATAGCTTGGTAGAAGCTGCTAGTCAGTTTGAAGATCCTCTTTCCACTCAGGAAAAAGAAGAGCTTATGTGTCCTGAATGTGGAGTTTTATTTAAATTGGTAGGATACAAGGTTGATAAAATGGAAATAGCATCCTAGAGATTGGCACATTCAAGCCAATGAAGAAATGAGACACTGAATGAGGAACCAACAAAAGAAACAAGGTTGGAAGAAGATTTTATTCCTGAGTAGGAATTACAATAAAATGAGGAATTGCAGCCTCAACAATCAGGACATACTGAATTTCTTCCTTCTAGAAGCAGTTATGGGGAATTCAATTCACTTTCAAACCAGGAGCAGCAGTTGGGTGACACAGAGATTGTGCAGGAGAAGAAATCAGGTGACATGGAGATTGTGCAGGAGCAGTAGTTAGATGACACAGATATTGTGCAGGAAGGAGTCCAACATCTTGAAGATACAGAGATAGAACATGACACTGCTACAAAAGAACCAATGACTTTAAATTTGGTTGTTGAAACTACTACAATGGAATTGAAATAATCAGACATTGGCACACAAGAACCAATGTTTCTCAAAACATTTGTTGAAACAACAATCCAAACTAAAACTGTTGAAACACAGGAAGTCGCAGTTCAGACTGAGGACGATGAAGCAAAGGACCATATTCTAGATGTTCAAACACAAGAAGCAACAACACAGGTAGAGGTTGCAAAAATTTAAGAGGCAAAAGAGGTATCACTTTTAAATATTGAAGTAAGTAAATGGAAGCGTCATGCAAGCCAATTTGATGCAGGTATGATTTCCCTTACTAAGCACAAAAATATCATTCAATAATTAAGGGAACAATGGGATGAGGAGATCTTCTTTCAGAAAATTCAATGGGAAGAGATGCGGGATAAGTTAAAGAAATATGAGTCTATGGAGAATAAAAAATAATAGACGCTCACTTTAACTCATGACTTATTGAGATGTAGATCCCCCTCCCCTTCCTACCCTTTATTCTTATTTGAACATATGATTATGTTCTAGATTAAGGCTTTAAAGGAAGGAAGACCCCGGAATATTGTAACACCTTCTCAATTTTTGGAAACTTTCACCCATAGTGAATTTTCTGAGCAGAATTTGTTATGTGAGTTATATCTGCATGACAAGGCATGCCTGATGGATACTCAAGATAATCTAGTTCCCCATGTTGGGGATATTCATTTAATATAATTTACCTCTTTTTTCACTAATCATGTGTGTTGGTTAAGGTCCTCACAAACCATTCAGAGAAATAAGGACAGCTCCACTCTGTGGATTCATGGAGAACCTAGAGCCCCTCTCTTTCTGATTACTAGGCATAAGAGAAACCTTAAATTTATAGATAAAGTCAATCAGTTGGATGTATTTTAACAAAATGTCATCTCTAATTTTGTTGATATGATATCTCGACAGCAGGACATTGCTCTGCAAGGAAGCAATCAGAGATGGGAATTTTCCCTTATAGCCTTAAGGGCAAAAGACCCAATTTGTTTTGAAAATTTTAAATATGTCTTGTTGAGAGTACTTGGCTATGTTAAATGTATGGAGTCCTGTGGCCTAAATTTGTTGGGTTTAAGGTTTATATTCCCTCTTATTTAGTGGCTAGACAGAGACTACAAGAGCACATACATGATGACAAAGAAAGATGAAAGAGATTGTTGGGGTGCTCTGATCATGAGAAATGGGTTTTTGCAACCAGAGGAGGTACATTTAACCTCACAAAATTTCATATGAGGAGTCTTGAACCTGATTTAGACTTGGAATAGTTCAAATTTTTCATGAGGACATGCAATCGGATAGCTGGGGGGAGATGTTGGGTCCTGAATTTACCTCTTTTTTCCCTACTACATTTCATCCTTTTTCCCTATTTTTGTCCCCATTTTGCAGTTGAATTCTTATCTTTCTCATACAAACAAGCATGAAAGTTCCAGGTATAAATCTGTATTCATTACTTCATTTCATGCTTGGTTTTACTTACAATTATGAATTTTACCTTTCATATGTGTTGATCTGTTAATGATTTGAAAGAAGGATTCGGAATCACCAAGTGGTGCAATTGCAACAACTTCTCATATCTAGAAGTTAGTCCCACTTGGCATCAGCTACCTACTCAAATGACGCGATCAACATTAATGAAGAAAGAATCTTGGATACGCCTTCACGCTTACAACTGAAACTACCCAAGAATCTTCTACATTTTGCTGGGCATGTTAGTTCACAGAACAAATCGAAGTAAAAGCCTATTTTATCCTGAGCTGATTTTATGTAGGAGATCGATAGCTGTAATTGTCTTGATGATTTGACAACCTGAGGACCAAATATCTCCATGGCTTCCTGAAATTGATGTAACATGATAGATTTGTTCTTGTATAAGTATACGCAGGCAGGGAGAGCCAA
Source organism: Pseudotsuga menziesii (assembly GCA_001517045.1). Lineage (NCBI taxonomy): Eukaryota > Viridiplantae > Streptophyta > Pinopsida > Pinales > Pinaceae > Pseudotsuga > Pseudotsuga menziesii. The sequence goes on along the minus strand of LPNX010827702.1, from coordinate 66,507 downwards.
GGGTTCACAAATTGTAAGATATATAGCAGAGTGACTGTAACTGTAACCACAATTTTTATCAATTTAATAAATGAGTGACAATTCTCGGTATTTCTCTATTGCAGACTCTATGAGCTTTCGGCAGCATCTTTGTTTGAAGGTCGGGGCCCGCCTTCTAAAAGAATTAATGGTAGTTTATATTCTTTAGTATTTTATTTATGTTTTGTGTGGAATTTTAGTTTGATATATCTTTATGGTTAGATGCAACTTCATTTATTCAATGATTGCATTATTTGGTTTTCCTTTGGCTTGTTGTAGGTGGTTTGGTGTGACAGTCAACTGTGTAGTTAATCTTTCCTTTCATGCAGAAGTGTGTTAGTTGTTGTTACAGACTCTCTCATCTTCTGTGTTGTGTGTGTTATTTATCTTTCTAGATTTTTCCTAATTAGATAAGTCCTTTGATTTTATGAATTTGTTGTTTGATTAATGAGTAGAGATCTTTCTAATTTGGTAAATTAGACTTCCATTTTCTGCAAAAGTAATTCTAGGTGGATTCCTCCTTAGATCATAAACCTTAAGATTAGCATGATAGGAAATATAAGTTCTTTTCAATTCCTAGATGGGTAATGTTATTTTGGTTTCTTACAGGGAGCTCAGTTGGCTGAGCAGTAATTAAAATTGAGTGATTTTCATTTTACTTATCAACTACTAAAAATGTTTATGCATATACTTTGCTAATTTCCTTTGAAATAATAGACTTCCCTGGGTTGACAATTAAATATTGAACACTCTCATTGTTAAGTAATTAATGAGTATATAGAGTGACCAACAATCATTCCATATTTCATAAATGTTTAGTACAAAGTTCCACAATTAGATCAGACACTGCACATTATCTAGACTCCTATATGTAAGACTCAAACTCCTAATAAAATAGTTCATTGTGCTTTAACTCGACTTTCAATGGACTCTTTGATGTTTTATGGAATGATTTTTCAGTGTTTGCAATGCTCAATTGATTTCCTTCTTAACACCACGACAGGCAGAGACATAGATCGAGAAGTTGCTAACCAAATATTCCTGAGTTCGGTCGGTGTATATGGCACCGATGGCGTTAGAAAAACAATGTTTCTCGGGAAAATCTATGATTCCCACAAAGAAGTCTGAGTGAAGCTTTTAATGTTGTCATTTGGGTTATCGTTGCTCAATTTATAATATTGAATTTACAAGGTGCCATTGCTCCTGAAATCAATTTAGAGCTGCCCAAGATAGATGTTGACAAGCTTATCAAAACTAATGTCAGCGACCAAACACCAATCAACATTCAAATAGTTGTTGTTTTAAATTACATTTAATATAAAAAAATATAAACTTCAAAAAATTGAAAATTTTTACCCATATCCAAATAAGTTAATACGAATGAACCATTCATATATATCACATGTCAGTGACATAACAATGAAAAAGATCAAATACAATAAATAAAAACATGCTACTTACCCAACAATATAATATCTAGAGCACATACTGAAGACAGATAGAAGATGCGAGTCGAACATAGATAGAAGACGTCAACGTCAAAGTTGACGTCTGGAGAGACATGGATTGGTGCACCTATCGTCATTATTTCATTGAATAGAAAATATATGTGTATCACCATAAAATTCATACACCATTCTCACCGTCCTTCCCAAGTTCAATTGAATTTCCCTTTACATTTTGACCGCCGCCAGCTAGCTCCTCCTCCGCCACTTGTAGTCACGTGCTTGAAATATGATTTCCACGCCACAACAATGCAAAAAAGCCTTATTATTACACTGATAGCTTTATATATCTTAGAATTTTGGGGTAGAATTTTGGGGTGGAATATACGGATGAGAATGAGACAAGTGTACTGTCCATATTGATTCTATGGGTGTCATCCAAGATTAAACTAGAATGCGACAAGTGTACTGTTTAGATTGATTCTATGGGCATTGTCCAAAATCAGTGATTAATAATTTCAAAAAAACAAAAAATATCTTAATTAACATGTGATAAGTACAGTTAATGATAGTTACTACAGTTAGTCCAACTACATTTCACATCTAGGAGTCTAGCTAATATGCAGTGAGGTAAGAGTCGAACTCCTAATAAAGTCCTCCAAACTCCTAATAAACTCCTTCATCTAGTAGTTGGGCATCTAGCTAAGCCAATATAGAGTTCGTATTACATGTTTATGTTTTCCATATAGATATAATTAGGTTTTTTATTCTTTTTAAAGGAGGTTAGTCTAACTCATAATTAACAATTTCATAAAACTAAAATATAGCTTAGTTACGTTGATAGGCTTATATATCTTATAATTTTGGCGTGGACTACCATCTATGCTTTTTCATATACCGATGAGAATGAGACAAGTGTACTATCTAGATTGATTCTATGGGTGTTGTCCAATATTAAACGAGAATCATACAAGTGTACTGTCGAGATTGATTCTATGAGCGTCAATCCAAAATTAATAATTAATAATTTCAAAAAAACTAAAAAATATCTTAATAAACATGTGATAAGTACAGTTAGTGATAATTGTAAAAATTAAAATTAATGTTCAACTATTTGATTATTAGATACAACTATTAGCTTAAATCCAATGATTTTAGAACTATTAGCTTAACTTCAACTCTAATCAGATAACTATTAGCTTAACTATTAGATACAACTATTAGCTTAACTCCAATGATTCTACAACTATTAGCTTAACTTCAACTCTAATCACTTAATGCTTAGTCCAAGTGAATTTGGCATCTAGGATTCTAGCTAATGTGCAGTCATGTAAGAGTTGAACTCCAAATTAAATCGTTCAAACTCCTAATAAACTCCTCCAAACTCGAAATAAACTTATGCATCTCGTAGTTGGGCATATAGCGTTAATACAGTTGTTCGTCAACAGTTTCTTGGTATTTTCATCTCAATTTTGGAATTGGAATCCTCTCTCTACTGCGCAAAGGTCATAAAAGAGAACCCAAACTCTGATGACCTAGAACACCTTAGGCACCTAACCTTTCCAAGCTCACACTGTCAAGACAAATCAGAAAATGGACGTCAACTTTCAATGGACTCTTTTATGAACTACGCAGCAATTTTTTAGTGTTTTGCAATGCTCAAGTGATTTCCATCTTCACACCACGATAGGTAGACACACAGATGGAGAAGTTGCTCATAGAATCTTCTCGAGTTCGGTCGGTGTATATGGCACCGATGGCGTTGGAAAAATAACGTTGCTCAGGAAAATCTAGGATACCCACAAAGAGGTTAGTGTCGCTTTTGATGTTGTCATTTGGGTTACCATTTCTCAATTTCCAATATTGAAGTTACATGGTTCCATTGCTTCCGAAATCAATTTAGAGCAGGACGAAACAAATGTTGACAAGCTGATGATGAAATTGACTGCATATATGACGGCCAAGAATATTTTCCTAGTTTTAGACGATATGTGGACATCATTCGATCTATGCTTAGTTTGAAGCACCTGTAGCCATCTTGTAAAGAAAATTTCAACCATCAATTGCCTACTCCTGGGCTTGGAACTGTGCTTAGAATACACACCATAGTATCTCCTTCGGGAACGCTCGAATTCTGAGGCTCTGATGTGATCTTGGTACTGCGATTAATGTTTTGGAATGAATTTTCATGTGACCATTAATAGATCCCAAGCTGTTCTGGGATGTGAAGAGACGTTGTTGGGTGGCCATGTCATCATTTCTTTCAAGGCAGGAAACAAAGGGAGCATTACTTTTCTTTTTTGGAATACAATATCGAATCCCATCTCTGGGTTCTTACTCTTTTGAACCATTTATCTAGTTGTGCATGAGAAGGATTCAATCAACATAAATGACATCATAAACATAAATTTGTATGTCGATGCATCTTGATATTGACTCAACCGAAAAACCGCTATCATAACTAAACCACTTCAGGTGTTTGAGGATATTTGTGTGTGCAGCAATGCCTCCACTTGGTAATTGAATAAATAAAGAAAACAACAATATGTATGTTCTATGGCTTATTTATATTGTAATTTTATTTTCATATGCAGTACCTCATGTTTTTGAAAACAAAAGTTTTCGCAATTAATCGACAAAAAAATGGATGAAAGATTAGTATGGAGCAAATAAAACTCATTTAGAGTAAGGGAAAATGACCTCGTGAACATTCAAAACAATAGTTGGGATGATGCCACACAAAGCCTCTCTGAGAATTCCTCTATTTCATAGACTTGACATGGAAGTTATCCCAATGCAGTTCAAGTTGAAACTCATGGTACTTCTTTTGAAAATCTTATGAATTATTTCATGTGTGAATGAAAGAAACAATCAAAGTGATGTATAATGTGGGCATAAATCCATAAAAATTCATGGACTGTACGATCTATAGTGTTTTTTTTTCCAAATATGTATATTCATTTTCAAATTATCAATATATATGTCATGATGATTGTCTTCACATATAAATACTAAGATATATGTCTAGTAAATTCAATTATTAAAGGGAGTACTTTAAAATTTTAGAAATTATTACTTCAATGTAAACAATCTTTTCATTTGAATCAAAATACATAATCCCTTAATTTTAGATTTAATATAATTTTATTTGAACTCAAAGCCCATAATCACTTTGTAAAAGGTGTTTTGTTTTAATAAAAAAAATGTATTTGGTTTTGTTTGTTGTCAATGAGGTTGTATTCCTCACTTTTTTGTTCACCTTATTTTAGATATCACATTCATGAAACATAGGGTAGGATAGAGCACAAAGAGTTAATCTAATATCATTTAACACAATTAAAATAAAAAAATATCTTCTCATGAATTTATTATTACTCGCAAAAAGTTCCCCCAAAAAATATTAGAACAAAAACAATCACTTAACTCCAATGATTTACAATTATTAGTTTCAACTTCAACTCTAATCATGGTTATATTGGATAAATATTAGATTAACTCGAATGATTTTACAACTGTTATATTGAATAACTATTAGATTATTCCAATAGTGATACTAGATGAGCTACATCTCTTAGCATGAGAAGTTGACTTTGATTGCAGTGAAACCATGCACCAAGAACAATCGCTTAGGTAATGTGCAACTTATGTGACAGTTGAACTTTATCTAGAATTTGGGAGTCGAGTTAATGTGGATTGGGCTTAGTCTAAGCTTTATATTAACTTTTAAATTAACTATTAGATACAACTATTAGCTTAACTCCAATGATGATATAACTATGATCCTAACTTCAACTATGAGCTTAACAACCATAAATTAAGTGATTGTTATAAATTAGCTTAACTATTAGATACAAGTAATTGACACATTCTTTAGTAAAAGGAACATTATCAATATGCCTTATTTAAAACATATTAATCTTATTACTATGGTTGTTGCTAGTATTATTAATACTTATCATTTTATGAGATGATCGATTTGTGAAAGTTATTGTGCTTCACAAGAAATGAAACAGGGTTAATGCATCAAATTTAGGATGGCTTGGTACATATTCTATTCCATTCTGCTCCTCTACGTTATAATATTGGTTTTAACAATTCGTGACATCTAAAAATGTTAACATATGAATATCCCTTCGATTTATTTTCTTTTAAATTTAGGCTATCAGATATTTTGTAGCATCTCGTTTTTCTTTGGCCGAGGCTTCTCTTGGACCAAAAATAATTTTTACTCTTCTCACATTTTGTGTTTTTTCTATTTTTGGTTCGTTGAGGGTGCCTCATCAGAAAATACTACAATCCTGAGAGGCTATCTATATTTACACATCTATGGCAGCTAGCACAACACGACAATGGCCAGCCAAAAGAAAGGAATTGTAGTGCACCAGTGAAGGGAATCAATATATTCCCTCTTAAGTCAAGGATTATGTGTGTTTTCTCAGACCAATTTAGCACACTAGTGAAGGGACTCGATTATTTGCAGAGACAAGTGTCCGTCAGATGCCCGCTAGATCCCAATCGGGTCAACTTCTGGTTTAAAGCAGGTGGAAACACCACAATTGGGTTAACCAGCTCTGACAGGAACATCTTATATCCATATTTTTCCCTCTTGGAGAACACTGTTAAGTGGAATTCTTGGGTTTATGAGAGCAGTGTTCAGAGTGACGAATATGCTAATGAAGAGAATATAACACATATTAGATTTCCTTCTAGCACAAGCACAAGGGTTTCTTACAACAAATTTCCACAATGAAGGAAATCTAATGCATGGAAAGCTAATGCATGTTAGCTTTCCTTCTAACAAGCACAAAGGAATTTCAAACAACATTGCATGGTGAATGAACACTATTGTCTATTGGCTTTGCTACTGGTACAACTACATTGCCATAAAATACATTGTGCCATGAAGGAAATATAATGCAAGTTAGCTTTCCTTCTATCACAAGCATAAAGGAATTTCTTACAACAACATTGCATCGTTAAGGAAAGCTAATGCATGTTAGCTTTATGGGTTCCTTCTATCACAAACAAAAGGGAATTTCTAACAACAACATTACCTGGTGACTAAAATCTAACGTGTGTTGTAAGGTCTTTGCTAAAAAAAATTTGCAAACACCACTGAGTAAGTATTTTGTATGCACCGTATGACAATAGTGCATGAAATATACCCTTTGAGAAACAACCAATAATGGAAGACGTTGATAAATGCAATGAATTCCACCAATGTTGAAAATGGAATCCATGGAATGACATGAATCCAAAAATGTGAATATAGGTTTTGTCGTCGAACATCTAAGAAACGAATTAGTCTATGATTGATGATGAGATTTAATCTGCTAAGTGATAAGAAACCTACCAATGATGAAAGTAGGCCTAGGGTCCCAGTGGATCTTGGTCAATATTTCAAAGCAATGCATCATAGTCAATGAGAAACAGTTTGTTGATGAGAGGTCAATGGGGGCCTTCTACATTAGCACAAGTCAAACACTAGTTAGGATGAATTAGAGAAACTTGGAAACAAAGAAGGCTATAATGAATAGTCAAATAATGGGATGGACAATACATGCTAAAGACAACCCTTGAAAAAAAGCATGACACAATGGTGACTCGAGCAATATTTGACACAAAGGGAACAATTATATAAATCTGCAACATAAGAGACTTTTACATATTCTTCATACTGATCGGAAGACTAACCAACTAGAGGAGTACATACTCATAAATCATGGTTCAACTTCCTAAGGAAACACTAAACCTCTTTGTTGACATATGGGATTAGTGCACAATCTCAATGATTTCATGGTAGAGATGGAAGGCATCTAGAAAGTTTCCACGAGATATGGATGAATGTTGTATTGGCTAAAATAGTTGCATGATTATATCTTTATGCATAAGAATTTTCCATTATGAATATGCCTTATGAAATGTTTCTAACCATACAACTAATGCACTTGACTTGTAGGAAAGATCGTGTACAATTGCTTACAAGAAAAGAAGGATGAGACTTGTTCCAAAGAACAAGTGACGACAGTTCAAGAAATAATCCAAAATGAAGAAGAGTATGATGAGACTTCAAGAGGCCTTAGACACACTCTAGTTATGTGACACTGTTGAGTGACATCATTGATGCAGAGCCTTCCAGCTATAAAGAAGTAGCCAAGAAGAAAGGGAAGGAGAGTACCATTTCAAGAAGAATGATGTGTAGACCTGAAGGGAAGTCCGTAATGTCTTCCATATGGATCTACAAGATACAACATGCAGTAGATGGAAACATCATGGGATACAACGAAAGATTTGTAGCACATGGCTTCTCACTCAAAGAAGGCATATACTATGAAGAGACATTTGCAACCAGTGGAAGTTAAGACACATGACAGACAAACTCATGTGTGCAAATTAAAGAAGGACTTGTACAAGCTCAGAAGGAACCCATGGGATAACACATACATGAGGAGCTTGAATATCACCTAGAGTGATGAAGATCTTAACCTTTGCTACAAGGTTGAAGATGAAATTCTATAGAGGAGGACAAGCTCACATATGGGTGCGAGAAGAACTTTTGAAAAGGTTCAAGATAGAGGATCTTGGTATCCAGTGACCCAAGATGGATACATAGAACATTAGTAGTAGAGGAAGCTACTTGTCACTCTAGTATAGAATGTTTCAATACATAGAGTATGAAAGGAAGAGGGAGAATGATGCTCTGCTTTAGAGGGAGTGACTGCAAAAGATCGTGAGGTTTGACATGGTACGACAGGATGGACATCTTACTGATGGCTCTAGGATTTCCTAAGAGTAAATCGGATTCCAACCTTTACTTCAAGGTTGAAGGCAGAAGACCAATGATGCTCCTATTATATGTCGATGACTTGTTCTTGATAGGAAAAGAGGAACTCAATAAAGTTGTAAGAATGAGATTTAATTCCCTTCCGAGTTTAAGATGAAGGACTTGGGTATGATGCACTACTTTCTAGGCATGGAGGTGTGGCATAATCTCTCTTGGACAAGGGAAGTATGCAGTGGAGATCCTGAAGAGGCTTAGGATGATGGACTGCAAGGACATGGCCACACCTATGGCATCGAACCTGAAGCTATTGAGTGATGCTTCATCAGAGATGGTTGATGCCACGATGTATCATCAGATGATTTGTTCATTGATGTTCCTGATGAATAAAAGAACATACATATGCTTTGTTGTGAACAATTTGAGCCAGCTCCTGATGGATTCAAGACACAATCACATGGTTGCAAAGCATGCAATGAGGTACCTGAAGGGTACAGTTGAGTGTAGTCTCAAGTATGATACGAATCAGAAGACTAACCTGCATGGTTATGTTGATTCAAATTGGTAGAGCCATTGAGAAGAAGCATTAGAGGAAATTTGGGGTCTAAAATGGGCCTTATAAGAAAGTGCACCAACAATAAATTTTGTGAGTTGAAATTCAAGAACCAATAGAATTTCAATACAATGAGTCAAACATAATGGTTGAATTGACATATTTGTCATAAAAGAAAACTATTTTTTTGTTTGTATTTTTGACATATCTCCTTGTTTTTTACTCAAATTTCAAGCGGAAGAGCTCATTGGATGCAGAATTTAATTCCGCATCCAACGAGTATCCACATTGCATACTTTTGATGGGCCTCGCTACCCCAAAAACAATAAATACTTGAAAAATGTGATGATGTCATCATCACATTTTTGCAGGTATTTCTTGTTTTTAGGGTAGTGGGATCCATCAAAAGTATGCAGTGTGGGTACTCGTTGGATGTGGAATTAAATTCCGTATCCAACGAGCTCACCCGCTCAGAATTTGAGTAAAAACACAGGGAGATATGTCAAAAATACGAACACAAAAAGTAGTTTTTTTCATTCTTCCTCCAAAATTAATAACTATTATTTTATTATTTTAACTATTATTTTATTATTTTTAACTATTATTTTATTATTTTCCATAGGAGGCCCATTTTAGACCTCAAATTTCCTCTAATGAGCACCTTGGGATGCTTCTTCAGTTTGAGATCCAGTATGGGATACTGGTTTGGAAAGATGGAGTCCTACATGGCGCTGAGTACAGCTGAGGAAAAATATGTTGCCACTTTCTCGGCTATTTGTGAGGTAGTATGTTTCTTTTGAAAGCTACTATTTGATTTAATTGATCTAACTTGCATTCTTGTATGATGCAGAGAGGAGCAGTGAAGCTCTAGTGTGTGATCCAGATCGAGATCTCTCAAAAGAGGGAGTGATGAGTTCTAGCATAGCCAGTGCGACAAGTTGTCTAAGAATAAAATCCTGGTGAAGCTCGTAGGTTGCTCAAACGTAATCAGTCATGTAGGTTGTCCTTGGATGTAATCAGTCCTGACGAATCTCGCAGGTTATCCTTGGACATAATCAGCCTTGATGTGATTCTATGCTAGAAATGACCAGAGTGAAGTTCAAGTACTTCAGATAGAAGCTTGGTGTTCATCATATCGAGGTTCCCTCCAAGGGGAAGTGATGAGTCCAAGATCCTTTCTGACATGGTGGCAGGCTGGGCCTCCCATGGTCGGATGTAAGTGTTGAGCCATTCATACATGGTGGAATCTTGGGCCTCTCATGGTCAGATATAAGTTTTGTGCCTTTCCTACATGGTGGCAGGTTGGGCTTCCCATGCTCAGATGTAAGTGCAGTGCCTTTCTGACATGGTGGCAGGCTGGGCCTCCCATGGTCAAATGTAAGTGAAAATCCTTTCTAACATGGTGGTAGGAGGGGCCTCCCATGGTCAGATGTAAGTGCAGAGCCTATCTGACATGGTGGTAGGCAGGGCCTCCCGTGGTCAAATGTAAGTGCTAAGCCTTTTTGACATGGTGGTAGGAGGGGCCTCCCATGGTCAGATGTAAGTGTAAAGACTTTCTGACATGGTGGTAGGTGGGGCCTCCCATGGTCAGATGTAAGTGCAAAGCCTTTCCCTGGATTGTAGATGGTGTGTCCTACCATGCCAGTGGATGTAATTTTTGGGCCTTTCCTTGGATAATAGATGGTGTGTCCTACCATGCCGATGGATGTAATTGTTGGGCATTTCCTCAGATGGTAGATGGTGTGTCCTACCATGCCGATGGATGTAAGTTATGGGACTTTCTAACATGGTGGAAGGCTGGACCTCCCATGGTCATATGTAAGCATTGGGCCTTTCCTATATGGTGGAAGGATGGGCCTCCCATGGTCGGATATAAGTGCTGAGACTTACATCCAACATGAAAAAGGGCTGGCTCTGTAGAACTTCCTATGACAAGTAGAATTGAGAGATAACACCATTTGCTCGATATAGCGGGAGCAGTGATGATGATGATGATCCAACTTTAATGATTATCCAACTTTGATGATGATCTAGTGATGAAGACTTATGCTGATGAATTGTGTCAAGAGAATACCTTCCTAGTTAAGAGGGAGTGTTGATGTATTTGTAACTTCGGAATGTATTCACTTGTATATTTTATATTGTATTTCACTGTACCTCGACGAAGATGTTTGTTCCTCCGATCAAGAGAGTCATTAATATAATAAAGTCATGTAAATTCATTGAGGTTAATCCTCCGTTGTAAGTCGGGGCAATAGTCCCCACAGTTGAGGGGTAATAGGGTTATTAGACTCTCATAGTGAGGTCGGCCCTGTAGATTAATTGTCAAGTGGAAAAATAGTATAAATAGAGAGTGAGAATCTCTATTTGAAACACACACTCACTCAATTGTAGCGCATGACTGAGAGAGGAGGAGATCACACAAGTGAGAGAGAGAACAACTATTGAAGTTCATCTTTGTGATTTTGGGTTTTTCCTTTATGGTTTCCCTGAGGAAAAATATTTGTGTCTCTTGTCTCTTGTGATTATTGATGTGCATGTTATTCTCTCAAATACGATCCTAGATCATATTGATTAAATGATAAAAATATAACAATCTACCGACGAGAATGAGACCACTGTACTATCAATATTGATTATATGGGCATCATCCAAGATTAAATGAGAATGAGACAAGTCTACTGTTGATATTAATTGATAAGCATAAAATTTGTATGTTGATGCATCTTAATAAACATAAAATTTGTATGTCAATGCATCTTGATATTGACTCAACTGAAAAATTGCTATTATAACGAAGCCACTTCAAGTGTTTGAGGATATATGTGTGTGCAGCAATGCCTCTACTTGGTAATTGAATAAATAAAGAAAACAGTAATGTGTATGTGCCATGGAATTATTTATATTGCAATTTTTTTTTCATATGCAGTACCTCTCATGTTTTTTAAAATGAAAGTTTTCACAATCAATCCACAAAAAATTGGAAGAAAGATTAGTATGGAGCAAATACAACTCATTTAGAGTAAGGGAAAATGACTTCGTGAACATTCAAAACATTAGTTGGGATGATGCCACACAGAGCCTCTCTGAGATTTCCTCTATTCCATAGACTTGACATGGAATTTATCCCAATGCAGTTCAAGTTGAAACTCATGGTATTTCTTTTGAAAATATTATGAATTATTTCATGTGCGAATGAAAGAAATAATCAAAGTGATGTATAATGTGGGCATAAATCCATAAAAATTCATGGACTGTACGACCTATAGTGTTTTTTTTCGAAATATGTATATTCATTTTCAAATTATCAATATATATATCATGATGATTATATTCACATATATATACTAATATATATGTCTAATAAATTCAATTCTTAAAGGGAATACTTGAAAATTTTAGAAATTATTACTTCGATGTAAACAACCTTTTCATTTGAATCAAAATACATAATCCCTTAATTTTAGATTTAATATAATTTTATTTGAACTCAAAGCCCATAATCACTTTGTAAAAGGTGTTTTGTTTTAATAAAAAAATGTGTTTGGTTTTCTTTGTTGTGAATGAGGTTGTATTCCTCACTTTTTTGTTCACCTTATTTTAGATATCACATTCATGAAACATAGGGTAGGAGAGAGCACAAGAAGTTAAGCTAATATCATTGAACACAATTAAAATAAAAAGATATGTTCTCATGAATTTATTATTACTCACAAAAAATTGCCCCAAAAAATATTAGAACAAAAGTAATCACTTAACTCCAATGATTTACAATTATTAGTTTAAATTCAACACTAATCATGGTTATAATCGATAAATATTAGCTTAACTCCAATGATTTTACAACTATTATATTGAATAACTATTAGATTATTCCAATAGTGATACACCAATTAAATTAAATTTAGATGAACTACATCTCTTAGCATGAGAAGTTGACTTTGATTGCAGTGAAACCATGCACCAAGAACAAGCACTCAGGTAATGTGTAGCTTATGTGACAGTTGAACTTTATCTAGTAGTTGGGAGTCGAGTTAATGTGGATAAGCCTTAGTCTAAGCTTTATATTAACTTTTAAATTAACTATTAGATACAACTATTAGCTTAACTCCAATGATGATATAACTATGAACCTAACTTCAACTATGAGGTTAACAACCATAAATTAAGTGATTGTTATAAATTAGCTTAATATCATTGAACACAATTAAAATAAAGTTAAGCTAATATAATTGAACACAATTAAAATAAAAAGAGAGAGAGCACAAGGAGTTAAGCTAATATCATTGAACACAATTAAAATAAAAAGATATGTTCTCATGAATTTATTATTAGTCACAAAAAATTCCCCCAAAAAATATTAGAACAAAAGCAATCACTTAACTCCAATGATTTACAATTAGTAGTTTAAATTCAATACTAATCATGGTTATAATCGATACATATTAGATTAACTCCAATGATTTTACAACTATTATATTGAATAACTATTAGATTATTCCAATAGTGACACACCAATTAAATTAAATTTAGATGAACTACATCTCTTAGCATGAGAAGTTGACTTTGATTGGAGTGAAACCATGCACCAAGAACAAGCACTTAGGTAATGTGCAGCTTATGTGATAGTTGAACTTTATCTAGCAGTTGGGAGTCGAGTTAATGTGGATAAGCGTTAGTCTAAGCTTTATATTAATTTTTAAATTAACTATTAGATACAACTATTAGCTTAACTCCAATGATGATATAACTATGAACCTAACTTCAACTATGAGCTTAACAACCATAAATTAAGTGATTGTTATAAATTAGTTTAACAAGTAATTGACACATTCTTTAGTAAAAAGAACAGCATCAATATGCCATATTTCAAGCATATTAATCTTATTACTATGGTTGTTGCTAGTATTATTAATACTTATCATTTTTTGAGATGATCGATTTGTGAAAGTTATTGTGCTTCACAAGAAAAGAAACTGGTTAATGCATCAAATTTAGGATGGCTCAGTACAGATTCTATTACAGTTTGCACCTCTGTGCTATAATCTTGGTTTTGACAATTCGCGACATCTATAAAGGTTAATATATGAATATCCATTCGATCTATTTTCTTTTAAAGTTAGACTAGTAGATATTTTGTAGCATCTTGTTTTTCTTTGGCCGAGGCTTCTCTTGGACCAAAAACAATTTTTACTTTTCTCACGTTTTGTGTTTTTCCTATTTTCGGTTTGCAAGGGGTAACCCATCAGAAAAAACTACAAGCATGAGAGGCTCTCTGTATTTACATGTCTATGGTAGGTAGCACAATGCAGCACTGACTAGCCAAGAGAAAGGAATCGTAGTGCACCAGTGAAGGGAATCGATATACTCCCTCCTAAGTCGGGGCTTAGGTGTGTTTTCTAGGACCAATTTAGCACACTAGTGAAGGGAATCGATTATTTACAGAGATGAGTGTCCATTAGATGTTGGTTGGGTGATCCCAATCGAGTCGACTTCCGGTTGAAAGCGGGCGGCAGCACCACAATTACGTTAACCAGCTCTGAAGGGAACATCTAATATCCATATTTTCCCCTCTTGGCGAACACGGTTAAGTGGAATTCTTTGGTTTACGAGATCAGTGTTGAAAGTGATGAATATGGTAATGAAGAGAATCTAACACATGTTAGATTTCCTTCTAGCACAAGCACAAGGGTTTCTTACAACAACTTTGCACAATAAAAGAAAGCTAATGCATGTTAGCTTTCCTTCTAACAAGCAAAAAGGCATTTCAAACAACATCGCATGGTGAATGAACGCTAATGTCTGTTGGCTTTGCTACTGGTACAACTACATTGCCATAAAATACATTATGCCATGAAGGAAATATAATGCAAGTTAGCTTTCCTTCTATCACGAGCATAAAGGAATTTCTTACAACAACATTGCACAGTTAAGGAAATCTAATGCATTTTAGCTTTATGTGTTCCTTCTATCACAAACGCAAGGGAATTTCTAACAACAACATTACCTGGTGAATAAAATCTAACGTGTGTTGTAAGGTCTTTGCTAAAAAAAATTCGCAAACACCACTGAGTAAGTCTTTTGTATGCACCATATGACAATAGTGCATGAAAAAAGACCCTTTGAGAAACAACCAATAATGGAAGACGTTGATAAATGCAATGAAATCCACCAATGTTGAAAATGGAATCCATGGAATGACATGAATCCAAAAATGTGAATATAGGTTTTGTCGTCGAACATCTAAGAAACGAATTAGTCTATGATTGATGATGAGATTTAATCTACTAAGTGATAAGAAACCTACCAATGATGAAAGTAGGCCTAGGGTCCCAGTGGATCTTGGTCAATATTTCAAAGCAATGCATCATAGTCAATGAGAAACATCTTGTTGATGAGAGGTCAATGGGGACCTTCTACATTAGCACAAGTCAAACACTAGTTAGGATGAATTAGAGAAACTTGGAAACAAAGAAGGCTATAATGAATAGTCAGATAATGGGATGGACAACACATGCTAAAGACAACCCTTGAAAAAAATCATGACACAATGGTGACTTGAGCAATATTTGACACAAAGGGAACAATTATATAAAGCTGCAACATAAAATTCTTTTACATATTCTTCATACTGATCAGAAGACTAACCAAGCAGAGGAGTACATACTCATAAATCATGGTTCAACTTCCTAAGGAAACACTAAAACTCATCTTGTTGTACTCAAAACTATCCCATCATGGAAGCCCTCCTTCACATCATTTACTATTAAATAAGAATCACCAAATATTTGAGGATCCCGGTTCCCGTCCTCAAGATCAGTGCTTCATATTAGTTAACTGAACAGAAACGTTAGTTAATTGAAGTTTACAATATTTAACTAATACACTCATTGTTACATCTACTAAAGCTTTAACTTAAGCTTAGTAATTTGAGTTCAACACTATATTGACCATTGGAATTTATGCATTATCATTTTAATAATGCATTATCATTTTTAATAATGCATTATCATTTTTATTAACAAGGAAGCCAAGTAGAAGATGCAACTAGGCCTATTATCATTTTAATAATGCATTATCATTTTTAATAATGCATTATCATTTTAATTAACAACGAAGGCAGGTAGAATATGCAACCAGGCCTAGTTTAGATGATGTGGTTAAGGGTGACCAAATATATCTATAACTCAATATCTAATAATAACTAGATGCATAGACTTAGTTAATAGGCTAACTTAACTCATCAAGTGTTGTCATGCAATACACTTTAGTGTCATTGTGCTTTAACTCAAGTGTTGTCATGCAATACACTTTATAATTGAAGTGTCATCTTTTGATTAACTTAAGTGTCATATTTTAGTTTAACTAAAATGTTTAATTAATGCAAATTATTTTAGTTAACAAGTTTATCTTTATTCAATCACTTAAAATTAAATACTATTATTAACTGAATCATACATACTAATTAAGTTATCTTTTTGGTTAACTGAACAGAAAAGTTAGTTAACTGAAATTTACAATATTTAACTAATACACTCATTGTTACATCTAGTCAAATTTACTAATGCATTCTCATTTTAATAATGCATTATCATTTTTATTAACAACGAAGGCAGGTAGAAGATGCAGCCAGGCGAACAAAGTTGCAAAGTTGACGGTCTGGAGAGGCAGCAGAAAGTGATCTGCACCTATCATTCACAAGGTATTTTCTGAGGTGATCGATTCGTGTACTTAGTTATTGTGCTTCCTTCACAAGAAACCAAACGAAAGGAAACTTCAAATTTTTACTCTTCTCACGTTTTGTGTTTTTTCTAATTTCGGTTCGCAGGGGGCCGGGTACTGATCGGTTTTCACAAGAAAGGAAACTGGTTATAAATGCTTCAAATTTAGGATGGCTATGGCTATGGCTCCTTACAGAATCCATTCCATTCTGCTCCTCTGCGCTATAATCTCGGTTTTGACAACTCGCCAAATCTACAAAGGTTAATATCCCTTCAAGCTGCTATTTTCTTTTAAAGTTAGACAAGCAGCAGATATAATTTTAATATGTGAATGTATATTCCCTTCAGGCTATTTTCTTTTAAAGTTAGAACTTAGAATCGCCGCAGATATATTTTGTTTGGCCGAGGCTTCTCTTGGACCAAGAACAAAAACAATTTCAATTTTTACTCTTCTCAATGTGTACTGTTTTTCTATTTTCTATTTGTTTCGGTTCGCAGGGGGTGCCCCATCAGAAAATACTACTACAAGCCTGAGAGGCTCTCTGCATTTACACGTCTATGGCAGGCAGCACATTAACGCGAACGCGGCACTGGCAGCCAGCCAAGAGAAAGGAATCGTAGCGCGGAGGAGCAATGATCTGACGTATATTATACAAGACGTCGTTCTGCTTCCCGAGGACGAGGTGCTCTTGCTGATCGAGATGCCATTGCCTGCACTCAGGTCTGTAATTTCTATGGATATATTCCCTCCTGTGTCGGGGGGGCTTCGGTGTGTTTTCTCGGACCAATTCAGCGCACCAGTGAAGGGAATCGATTATTTACAGACTAGGCGAGCGTCCGTCAGATGCCCGCTGGGGGGCGATCCCAATCGGTTGAAAGCAGGCGGCAGCACCAGTGCAAT
>LPNX010827702.1:0-48790 GCA_001517045.1 Pseudotsuga menziesii | reverse complement strand
GACCTGCGCTTGTTGGTGCCAAAGTCACTCTCAGATCAGTCGGTAACAACAGCCGTACTAATTTCCAACTTCCTTCGGTAGCGTATTACCATCCTGATCCTGATCCTGATCCTGTACTCATGAAAACAAAATCGAGATCAAAGCTGCAGCTATGCGCGTGTACCATGGTTTTCAATGGAGCCAAGTTTCTCAAGGAGTGGATTGTTTATCATTCACACCTGGGAATCGAACAATTCTTCGTCTACGACAATAACAGCGAGGACAATTTGGAAGAAATAATAAAATCTATGCAGGCGGACAGCAGCTATAACGTCAACGTCAAGCGCCATCCATGGCCTTGGGCTAAGACACAGGAAGCCGGATTCGTACACTGCGCTCTNACAGGAAGCCGGATTCGCACACTGTGCTCTGCAGGCCAGAGATAGTTGCCAGTGGGTTATGTTCACAGACATTGATGAATTTGTATTCTCTCCTCAATGGTTGCAGGCCAATTCTACTTCCAATGCGCTTGCCGAGATGGTCAATTCCACGTCTTCCAGCCCATCCNTACTTCCAATGCGCTTGCCGAGATGGTCAATTCCACGTCTTCCAGCTCATCCGGTAGTCCAATAATAGGGCAACTGTCTATAAATTGCAGGAACTTCGGAGCCTCCGGTCTCAAAAGCCATCCTTCCCAAGGGGTGACTCAAGGATATACCTGCAGGCAAAAACTGGAGCAGCGCCACAAGTCCATAGTCCTCCTGGATGCGCTCTCTCCTTCGTTACTGAATGCAATACACCACTTTCAGCTGAAGCCTGGTTACACGACCAAGCGCCTAACATCCTCAGAGGCCGTGATAAACCATTATAAATATCAGGCGTGGAGTGAATTCAAGGCCAAGTTCAGGAAAAGAGTCTCGGCTTATGTAGCGGACTGGAAAGAATCCAAGAACCCTTCGTCTCAGGATAGGGCTCTGGGTCTCGGGAATGAGGCGATCGAGCCTCCTGGATGGGAGAACAGGTTCTGCCAGGTAAACGATACTTTGCTCAAAGAATTCACAAACAGAGTCTTTTCTGTGAAAAGAGGGCCAATTTCTGTCATGCAATGGCAGCTCTAGCTCTAGAACAGTAATCAGGCAATTCACAAACAGAGTCTTTTCTGTGAAAAGAGGGCCAATTTCTGTCATGCAATGGCAGCTCTAGCTCTAGCTCTAGAACAGTAACCAGGCAATTCACAAACAGAGTCTTTTCTGTGAAAAGAGGGCCAATTTCTGTCCTGCAATGGCAGCTCTAGCTCCAAGCTCTAGAACAGTAACCAGGCAATTCACAAACAGAGTCTTTTCTGTGAAAAGAGGGCCAATTTCTGTAATGCAATGGCAGCTTTAGAACAGTAACCAGGTTGCGCTAAATTAATTAATTGGTAATTATGGATCGAAAGAAATTTCAAGAGAAGCAAATTGTCTCACGGATCTCTGCCCATCTCGCCAAACATCCTCCAATGCTTCAACAGTTCAGACTTCAGACTTTGATATGTACAGATAGCTTCAACAATTTAGACTTTGATATGTACACACCCCCTCGCCAAACGGAGAGGCCGAGTGAACAAAGCTGTTCGTCCATCTTGATGTAAAAATGCATGTAATTAATGCTCCAAAGGATTCATTAAATACCAATTTTTTCCAAGTCAAATTAAATTAGTAAGTAATTTCTTATTTGACTTTCTTTCTTACCAAATACTATTGTTGTCATATAAGTTGGATAAAGTATTTTATTTAAAAAAGAAACATTTTTTATAAAACTATTTCAATAGTGTTTATAAAATCCAATCACTTTTTATATCACATTACTTAAAATTAAATTAATTTCTTGTATTTTATTGTCAATGTGCGACCAAATTTGGTGAAATTTCTTATCATTTTGTATTTCCATAAAAGAAAATCAATAAAAATGTATGAAACATTTTGTTTAATCTGCTATCAAATCTTGTGAAAGTACTTATCAATTCATATTTCTAATAAAAAAAATCAATAAAATATATGAAACATTTTCTTTAATATGTCACCAAATGAAAATCAATAGAATGTATGAAACATTTTCATTAATATGTCACATACTTAATGGGTAATTATGGATCCAAAGAAATTTCAGGGATCCCTACCCATGTCACAAAACATCCTCCACTACCAGATCTGATCCATGGGTTCAGATAGACTCTGATATGTACAGATATATCATATAGGTTGGGTGGGTCAGCTTCTCCTCGCCAAACTAGGGAGATGCCCACTGAACAAAGCTGTTCTTATGTAAAAACTAGTTTCATGAAATTTTATATGTTGCTTAAGGTTTGCCTTAGTTGTGGTTGAGGATTCCATTTACTCCCATTTCCACTATATAAAACAATATAAATTTGTTGAACTATACATGCATAAATTGATACACTCAAGAGTTGAAATGATCCATAAACAAGGGTTTATGAGGGAAGGGGAAACATGAAAACTAAAAATCTCTACGATTAGTATCCCATCTCTTCCATGAAGGATTTATTTATACGTGGTTTGGGATAACTAGAGGGTGGTCCCAAGATGTACAACTAAGAAAAAATTGTTTTCATTGTTTAGATTTGTTAACATCGAGAAACTATAAGTTATTTTCCTAATTTCAAGGTACATGCTCCTTTACTGAAGGGAATGAGTATGTAAATGAACCTTTCTCCAAGGGAAAGAGTATGTACCCATCAAAACCAAGCTTTTTAGTGTATTTTTAGTTGAGTTGTGTCTAATTTCCAATCTGGCCCCATCAATCGTGGAGGACCTTTATGTGTCATTAAGATCCTTTAGCTACTATTAAGGACCCTTTATATAGAATTAGGGACATATTTAGGTTAATTAGGAACAACCATATGCCATTACATGCACTCACATACCATTATAGTCTTAGATTCCATTAGGTTCATTTGGGATGTTGAAGTGCCAAATAGTGAAATAAGAAACGCCCCCTAATGTATGCAGCCATAAGGGGAGATGATAGATGAAATACATTATAAATCATGGAAATAAATATCCGAGTGCGATCACGTGGAGGTTCCTAGATGCATGTTTAGAAAGTGCCTGCAACATGGACCATTGTATTAGATGGCTCTCTTTGTTGAGGCATGCATACCCATGCGCATGTGTGAAAACTCATGGCATTAAGACAAGTAGACTATGGATCCATGAAGTATATAAGAGCTATGCAATATTCTTTTATAAATATATTCTTTTTTATTTGTCATATTAATAAATCTAAAAAATAATAAAATTATTTCATAATACAGTGGGAGAAACGAGTGTTGCAAGGCATGCGACTATGTTCCAAGCACACATAATAGAGCTATGCAAAATGAAAAAAAGGTTCTACGAAAGATGTGCAAACTCATTAGCATGTTTCTACCAACAATAGACTCTAGAACGAAAATGTAATGGATTGAAACAACATAATGAATGCACTGGAATTATGAAAGTTGTAATGAAGCATTTTAGACAAATGTGCAAGTAGCAGTGAGCAAAGGAAAATACATAATGAAAAAAAATGGGAGCCTTATATGGAATGACTAGAAATATATGAGAAAGAGAGGCACGATGATTATTCTCAAATTCCATGGTTAAACTAAAAGGGCTCTCGAGCCTATGAGCTCTCAAATTCATTCTCCTTTACTCATCTTGGTGCCCTTTAGTTGATCTCTCAAATTCATCTTTCTATTGATGTTCCTTCCCTCATGCATTATGTAAAG
This sequence comes from Pseudotsuga menziesii, assembly GCA_001517045.1. Lineage (NCBI taxonomy): Eukaryota > Viridiplantae > Streptophyta > Pinopsida > Pinales > Pinaceae > Pseudotsuga > Pseudotsuga menziesii. Next base: position 45,042 of record LPNX010827702.1, on the reverse strand, counting down.
TGCATCATACATTTTCTTTGGTGTCTTCTTAGATAACACTTAATGGATCAAGCGATCTTTGATAGAATCAACAATGATCCCCATTGCCTTTATTAGGTCTTGTTCATGCTTCTCCTTATCTTCAACTTTTGTTGGTTCTGCAACTTCATCCTTGATGTACTTCTCAAATCCACTCTCTTTAATAATGAGACCAATCATATACTTCCATTCTAGGAAGTTTTCTAGGCATTCCAATTTGTCATCAAGCTTAGTGCTTGGGTCCATCCTGTCCAGTAGGTCACTAAAAATTGAAATTTCTCAAATTGAAAATATGACCTTACCAAGAGATGCACTTGACTCGGGTGATTTTGTTGGTCCAACTGATTTCTGGAGATCCCAAATCTTCACCCTTCAAATCCTACTTGCGAGGTTCTGATTTCTATAGAATTTATGGTTCTGGTTTTCTATAGTTTTCTAGTTCAGGGCCACACTAGGATTTGGCTTTCCCGAAGATTCAACCACCCAAAAAATTCAATCCTGGGCTTAATAGATGTGCTCTAGGGAGACACAACTTTCTATGCAAGCAGGTCTTCCGAATTCCAAACTTTGCAAAAACCCTAATTTCTTTCGAAGGGAGATGAGAGAGAGTTTCACCTTTTGAAAGTTGTCTTATTCAAGTTGGCTATGATACCATATTAAGTTTTCCATTAGAGGAAATTTGGGGTCTAAAATGGGCCTTATAAGAAAACGCACCAACAATAAATTTTGTGAGTTGGAATTCAAGAACCAATATAATTTCAATAAAATGAGTCAACCATGATGGTTGAATTGACATATTTGTCATAAAAGAAAACTACTTTTTTTGTTCGTATTTTCAATATATCTCCTTGTGTTTTTACTCAAATTTCAAGCGGGAGAGCTCATTGGATGAGGAATTTAGTTCTCCATCCAAAGAGTAACCACACTTCATATTTTTGATGGACCTCACTACCCCAAAACAAGAAATACCTGAAAAAATGTGATGATGATGTCATCATCACATTTTTTCAGGTATTTCTTGTTTTTGGGATAGTAGGGTCCATCAAAAGTATGCATTGTGGGTACTCGTTGGATGTAGAATTAAATTCCGCATCCAACAAGCTCTCCTGCTCAGAATTTGAGTAAAACCACAGGGAGATATGTCGAAAATACGACACAAAAAGTATTTTTTTTCATTCTTCCTCCACAATTAATAACTATTATTTTATTATTTTAACTATTATTTTTTAATTTTCCTTAGGATTCCCATTTTAGACCTCAAATTTACTCTAATGATATGCTAGACTAGATATCATTAGTGTTCAATCCAAATTCATAATAGTAACATATGTAGAATCACTAAAAGAAACAAAATCATAAGATAGACACAATATTTATCCCGGGAAACCCTCAAGGGGAAGAAATCCTAGCAAAACTTCATATGTATAAGATGTATAAGATAAAACCCCAATACAAGTATTCTCCTCCTTATTGTTCTCTCTCTCTCTCTCTCTCTCTCTCTCTCTCTCTCTCATATGCGCTACTCAAGTGAGTGAGTCTGTGTTATAATGATGAACATAACTAATATATTTATACACATTATGTTTACCCTAAACAAGTCGGCCCCACTAAACTGGCTAGGCCGACTTCACCTAAGAACACTCAAAACAAATTTGACTCACCGATGTCATCATCACGTTTTTCCAAGTATTTCTTGTTTTTGGGGTAGCGGGGTCTGTCAAAAGTATTCATTGTGGGTACTCGTTGGATGTAGAATCAAATTCCGCATCCAACGAGCTCTCCCGATCGCAATTTGAGTAAAAACATAGGGAGATATGTCGAAAATACGAACACAAAAATTAGTTTTTTTTATGACTGTAAATATGTCAATTCAACCATTATGGTTGACTCATTTTATTGGAATTCTATTGGTTCTTGAATCCAACTCATAAGAACTTATTGTTGGCGCCTTTTCTTATAAGGCCCATTTTAGACCCCAAATTTCCTCTAATGAACATATCAGAATGAGAGATAATAGGCCAAATTGCCTAGTATTATTAAATGATGATCAATCGAGAAATCAAGATAAAACACATAACACATATTTCTTTCAATTTGGAAATTTTTTATTACAAGGACTTCATCAACATTGAGATTTTTGTAAATATTTAAATAATATATTCCATTAAATCTAGAAAAAATAACTCAAAGAAATATTCCATTAAATTTTAAAAAAAAAATCCACGGAACTATTTCCTCAAATAATATTTTTATGACTTCAATTTAAACTTTAGTATTCAAGTATTCAAAATGAAATATTACATCTCAATTAGAACTATATGGGTAGGCCATAAATCACGATGAATCTATGAATATCCATAATTTGTGGAATGTTAAGATCATTGAGACATTGAGATATATTATATAGGAATAATCCAATGAATTTCCACACATAATTGCATGATTTATTGCAAGATGTTCTCTATCTATATTTGAAGTGACCAAAGTAGTAAAAAGATTTATAATATTAAATCATGTTATATAAGAAAATAAGATAACACAAATGGAAGAAATTCTATTATGAGACTTCAATAAGATTGAGTTTTTTGTAAATCTTTAATATACTCATTAAATCTAGAAATTTTAACTTCTACAATAGAATGAATTATAGGTTGTATATGTCCATATTTGTTTTGCAAGATCCAATAACTATCTATGAAATGGAAAGGACTTGTTAAATTTAAATATAACAAATACAATAGTCTTGATATACCTAATGACTCTGACTATGGATCCAAAAACTAAAGTAACATGCAAAGTTTTCAGAGAACTTTGGCTTACATTTAATGTGAGTTGCTTTTATAGTTAATTTTAAAGGTTACTCGCTAATGTTTTATCTTGAATATAAATTCATGGTTTTTGTATTTCTAAAATTATAAGAAAAAAGTTTATTGGAGTGATTTTAAAAACAGTCATTTATTATCTAAAATCAATGAATTTAAACAAATTAAAGTAGTTTGGAAATAATGAAAAAGAAACTCTAGTGACTTTGTGATTTCCTTTTGTCTCAGTTTTGAGCTTTGAGTGTAGCAAGCTCCTATTGGAATAGCTAAGTTATGATCATGGTTAGACTGGTTAATGAAAGTTTGATATATATATATATATATATATATATATATATATAGGGGCGATTTGGACAGAATCTGATATGTACAGATATATCATATAGGTCAAGTCGGTCTGCCCCTCGCCAAACGGAGAGGCAGAGTGAACAAAGTTGTTTGTCCATCTTGATGTAAAAATGCATGCAATTAATGCGCCAAACGATAGAATAAATAAGTCATTAAATGCCAATTTTTTCTGGGTCAAAATAGTATGTAATTTCTCATTTGACATTCTTCATACCAACCTTATCCAAAGTATTTTATTTAGAAACAAAATATTTTTTATAAAAATATTTTAATAAAAATAAATTAATTTCTTGTATTTTATTGTTCGGAAATTAATTTATTTTTAAGCAATTTGAAAAATGTATTTTATTGTTCTGAAATTAATTTATTTTTAAGCAATTTGAAATAAAGCATGATTGGATTTTCTAAACACTTTATTAAAGAAGTTTTATAAAAATGTTTTGTTTTTAAATAAAATTTAGAAAATTCAATAAAAGTAAAAATTAGTTTCATTCACCCATTCATGAAACATTTTCTTTAATGTGTCACCAAATTTGGTGAAATTACTTATCATTCCATATTTCCATACAAAAAAATCAATGGAATGTTTGGTGAAAGTACTTAACATTCCATATTTCATAAATGTTTAGTGCAAAGTTCCAAAATATAGATTTATGGAAATTTTGTATGCTTCGTAATTTTATATCATCTCTTGAGAATAAACTTACATTCAATAGATACACTGTTTGTGTATTTGAAAAAAATATGTTCAAAAAAGAAATCAGACCCTGCAAGGTCCACAAATAATCCCCCATACAAAATATATCAATCTACATCATAAACTGTGTTGCCCCAAAATTTATCAGAAAAACATAAATGTTCATTTTCAGCATGTAGAAAAATAAGTAACTGTTGAATCAGATCAGCCCGAAAGATGTCGAGAAGCAAAATGCATCTTTCCATATCCATGCACCAGCCATGAAAACAGAGTCCCATCTTTTTCATGAAACAGTAGAGCATAATAAGAACCGAATACAGAAATTAGAGGCTTTTTCAAAATATTTAAAGAAGAGAAGATCCCTCTATAAAGGGTCTATGGTAATATTCATGTACTATTCCATCTAAGAATTCTCTGATCTTCCACCGGCCCAAATCCAGCTGAAGGCCCTCCTTCGAGACCTTGTCTGGTTTCCTGTTATTTTCCCTGTAGACATGTTGGCAGGAAAAAGATACATAAGTGTCTAAAAAAACTCTAATGGATGATATAATGTTGTCAAGTATGAGATTCTGACATAGCTGTGTCCCCTTAATCCATTTTATCACATTCATTGAATCTCCCCACACATTGAGGGATATACATCCCTTCTCTGCTGCAAAAATTAGAAGAAGTTTTAAGCTCAACAACTCTGCGCAATTGTTGCTTCCTTCCCCCAGCCCAACCATCAAATCAAAGAAGTGCTCCTCTCAAAGAAAAAGAATAGCCCCACCCCCACAAATATTATTTTGTGAAGCCCCACAAAAGAAAACCCATGTCACCGGTCCATCAATTTCCAGCTCCAAGACTTCCCTCTGTCTTGTGGCCCTAATGTACTGTGGAAATGCAGGGAGATTCCCACATGCTAGACTTGCTGTAATTGCAGGATTGCACAGTTTATCAATGAAAATAAATTTGTTTCTAGCAAGCCATACACCCCAAATAACCAGTAAAGGAAGAGATGTCATTGTTTCCTAATTTTCTGTCCGCCTCCAATTCTCCCAAGCTTGCAGTATCGAGTTACCTTCCCAAATACACTCCAAGGAAAGAGACTTTTGACATTCCCTACACAATTCCTTAATAAAAGGACAATGTACAAAAATATGAGTAACAAACTCGCCATCATCCTGACATAGGGCACACCACCCAGGCCCCTGAAAACATCGTTTTTGTAAATTGTCCCAGGTAGGTGCCTTGTTTTCCAGCACACACCACATGAAATTTATATTATTTGGTGGGCTTTTGATTTTCCCCAAGGCCTTCCACCACCATATCAAAACCCTCTGCACACCATCCTCACTGAATTTAATGTACCCTGCCTTCGGAGTGTATCTCCCACCCTGGTTCGCATCCCAAATGAGTACATCATCCATGTCCCTGAGTTGAATATGTGCCTGAATTAAAATACCAATGAAATTAGCCAATTCCCTTTCAGCAAGTTCAGGCAGGTCCAAATCCCTCATCGATCTTCAGTTTTGGGACCACCGATTTTCCTGAAATAGAGCAGTTAGTTGAGAGAGATAAATAATACCTCTCTGACGAAGAAACACCAATGTGGGTGCCGAGAGCCTATGTTGAATATTGCAACCAACCCACAGATCCTCACCAACCCTAATATTCCTGTCATTTCCCACTTTCCAGGCGAGACTGGCTTCAATCACCTCAATAGATTTCACCATGGCTTTCCAAATGACTGAGCCGCGTGCATGCATTTTCACAGGGCTCCGTACCCAATCCTCCATAGTGTTTGGGGTGATGTACTTCTTTTCAATGACCTATTTCCACAAACTCCTTGTGTTTAGAAGCCTCCAACCCCCCTAAGTTTCCAATTCCTTGGAAAACAAGAAGATAGTTTTAATTCCCCATCCCCCAAACCTTTAGGAACAATAATCCTATCCCATTGAACCCAGGGGGTCACATGTGCTTCTTGTTTTCCACTCCATAGGAAACATAAACAAATCCAATGAGCCTCCTCCAAAATCCCTTTAGGAATCCAAGCCAAAGACATCCAATATATCGTAATAGCTTATAGGACAACTTTTACCAACACCAACCTGTCAGCCCTGGACATCCATTTGTGGCTCCATATTTTTAGTCGCTTTTCTATTTTATTCAAAATCCATTTCGAGTCCTGCTTATGATATGCATTTGGTTTTAAAACAAACCCTAGGTATTTCAGACCTCAATCCAGAACTTCCAGCTTGTAGGGAAATGGCCCAGTGATCACCTGTAAGACGTCATTAATCAACATATGAGTGGACAACGTAGATTTCCCCACATTGATCTCCATCCCAGTGGCCTTAGAAAAGAGTTCCAGAATATCAGTAATGGTAGTAGCATCTCTGGCCGATCTAGAACAGAAAATAAGGACACCATCTACAAACATTAGATGAGTAATAAACAACTAAGGATAAACCTAAATATCCTTCCAAGAGCCTAGCATTTTAGCTTCCCTAAGAGACCTAATCAACCCTTCAGCTACCAACAAGAAGAGCAGCGGAGATAGAGGGAAACCCTCCCTTTCCAATAAAAGAATGTTCCTTCCCCCCACCAGACTATGTTAGATTTTTATCATTAAGCTAGCAATACATTAGGATCTTTAACTAAGAGAATAACAAGCACAACAATCAAACACAAGAGACAATGAACACAATGTTTATCCTCGGGGAAACCATAAATGGAGAAAGCCCCGCAACTTCCTCAGAGATAGAATCAGCACCAAAAGTAAAACCCCAAAACATTAAGATGATCTCTCGACAGCAGTAACCTCTTTCTTCCTTTCCCCAGTGTCTTCTTCTTCCTCATCTATGTGCTACAACTGAGTGTGAGTCAGTGTGTGATAAATAGAGAGGCTAGCTCTCTATTTATACTAATCCCTAACTTGACTAAACCCAACTAGGGCCAACTTCTCTAGGAGAGTCTAATAACCCTAGTGCCCCGAAACTACGGGGACTTTAACCCTTGACCAATAGGAGGGTTACCCACAATGACTTGACATGACTTGTTTACATTATAGAACCTCCTGATAGGAACATCGGGGCATGACATGACTCAAGTACATTACAAATACATTCTGGAATAAACATTGGGTTACAATACATAATAAATACAAGTGAATACATTCCAAAGTTACAATTACATCAACACTCCCTCTTAAGTAGGAAGGTATTCTTTCGACACAAATTTCAGCACAAGTATTCTTCTCTATATCATCTGGATCATCATCAAGTCCTCATCATCTTCAAGTCATCTTCATCTTCAGGTCATCTTCATCTTCAAGTCATCTTCATCATCGGATCTGGATCATCACTGGATCTAGATCATCATCACTGGATCTAGATCATCACTCGATCTGGATCACCACTGGACATCGTCACTAGATCTGGATCATCACTGGATCTGGATCATCACTACTGGATCATAGTCACTGAATCATCATGAGTGCTATCTCTTGATTCTTCTCATCATAGGAAGTTCTACATAGCCATCCCTTTTTCATGTTGGATGTACATCTACAGAGCCAGTCCTTTTTCATAATGGATGTATCATCACACAGAGCTAGTCCTTTTTCATACTAGATGTGGCATCAACACATAACCAATCCTTTTTCCTATTAGATGAGTCTTCACAGATCCAACCCTTTTTCATGCTGGGTGTGGAATCCACACAGAGATAGTCCTTTTTCATACTAGATGAGTCTTCATAGAGCCAGTCCTTTTTCATACTGGGTGTGGCATCCACATAGAGCTAGTCCTTTTTAATACTAGATGAGTCATCACAGAGCTAGTCCTTTTTCATACTGGGTGTGGAATCCACACAAAGCTAGTCCTTTTTCATACTAGATGAGTCTTCAAAGAGCCAGTCCTTTTTCATACTAGGTGTGGCATCCACACAGAGCTAGTCCTTTTTCATACTAGATGAGTCTTCACAAAGCCATCCCTTTTTCATGTTGGATGTGGAATCCACTCATACATCTGAAAATGGAAGGAACCAATCCTCTCACCATGTCACAGCTCTTACATCCGACCATGGAAGGAACCAGTCCTCTCGCCATGTTAGAAGGGCACAACACTTACATCTGACCATGGAAGGAACCAATCCTCTCACCATGTCAGAAGGGCATAGCACAGACACATCACTTCCTCTTGGGAGGATTCTCGATTTGGAGAACACCAAGTTTCTCCCTGAAGTACTCAAACTTCACCCTAGCCAATGGCTTAGTCAACACATCAACTATCTATTCCTCTGTTGCAACATATTGGAGCTTCACTGCTCCTCTCTGCACCATATCCATGATATAGTGATACTTAATCTCGATATGCTTCGACTTGTCATGGAACACCGAGTTCTTCGACAAATTCACACAACTCTGGTTGTCACAGTATATACAAGTAGCATCTAACTGGAGATCAAATAAATCAAATAGTATCTTCCTCAACCATACTTACTCACAACTAGCTGAGTAGGCTACGACATACTCTGCTTCAGTTGTACTTAGTGCCACAGAGGATTGCTTCCTACTAAACCAAGAGATCACACCTGATCCCATATTGAAGCAGCACGGTGAAGTGCTCTTCCTATCGATGGCACTGCCTGCCCAATCTGAATCAACATAACCCTCGAGGTTAATCCTTTGGTCAATCTTATACTTGATCCCATAATCAACTATACCCTTCAGGTACCTCAGAATATGCTTTGCACCAATCAAGTGAACATGTCTCAGATCTATCAAGAATTGGCTCAAGGTGTTCACAGCAAAGAAAATATATGGTCTCGTGTTCATCAGGTACATCAAGGACCCAATCATCTGACAATACATCGTGGCATCGACCAACTCTGATGAAGCATCACTCAATAGCTTCAGGTTTGATTCCATAGGTGTGGTTAAGGCCTTGCAATCCATCATCCCAAATCTCTTTATGATCTCTACTGCATACTTCCCTTGTCCAAGGAAGATTTCATCCGCATTCTGCCACACCTCCATGCCTAGAAAATAATGCATCATACCCAAGTTCTTCATTTCGAACTCGACAGCAAGCTTCCTCTTTGTATCCGCAATCAACCCATCCATACTTGTTACAAACAGATCATCTACATATAGTAGGAGCATCACTGGGTTGCCATATTCAACCTTGTAGTAAATGTTGGAATCTTCTTTACTCTTGGTAAAGCCCAAACTGGATAGGAAGCTATCAATTCTGTCATACCATGTCCTGGGTGCCTGTTTCAAGCCATATAAGGCTTTCTTCAATATACACACATGAGACTCCCTGTCATGTGTCTCAAAACCGAGTGGTTGCTCCACATACACTTCCTGTTCCACTACACCATTCAAGAAAGCAGTCTTGACATCCATTTGGTGTATCTTTCATTTCATCACTACATCCAAAGCAAGTACTGATCTGATGGAAGTGTATCTGGATACAGGTGCAAAAGTTTCTTCATAATCTATTCCTTCTTTATAGGAGAAACCGCGAGCAACAAGTCTTTCTTTATATTTTTCAATGCTACCATCTGCAGCATGCTTGATCTTGTAGATCCATTTGGAAGTTACGACAAACTTCCCTTCTGGTCTTGGGACAACATCCCAAACATTGTTCTTCATCATCGATTGATACTCTTCGATCATTGAATCCTTCCATTCTTTCTGTTCTGCCACTTCTTCATAATTGGAAGGTTCTTTATCGATGAAATCACATAATAAAGCTACATATCTGAAGCAGGATCTGGTCCTCTTTCTTTCTCTGTGATTCTCTTCTGGAGCCCCATATCTTTCCGCACCTTGGATAACTTCTCGTACCCAAGCAGGTTTCCTCTTGTGAGGATTCTTTTCCTGATGTGGATCTACAGGTTCTTGAGGTTCTTCAAATTCTCGATCTTCTTCTTGAGTTTCTTCGTTCATGGTTGTATCATGAATTATGGGTGCTTTTGCTTCTTTAGGTTCTTCAGCAGGTCTCTTTCTAGATTTGTTGTAAGTTGAGTCTTCATCAAATGTTACATCCTTGCTGATTTCAATCCTCTTGAATCTTGGGAAGTATATTCTGTAAGCCTTCGAGCTTTCAGAGTATCCCACAAATATACCCTTCTTTCCTGAAGGATCTAATTTTGTTCTCTTCTCTTTTGAAATGTGTATGTACACTGGACAACCGAATATTCTGAGATGGCTGACTTCTGGTTTCTTACCAAAAAAGACTTCTTCAGGTGTCTTGTTCTCGAGTACTCTATGTGGAGTATGGTTTTGTACATACACCGCTATTCTGGCAGCTTCTACCCATAGATGCATAGGAATATATTGATCATGAAGCATTGCTCTTGCAGCTTCCATGATAGCTCTATTCTTCCTTTCTGCAATCCCATTTTGTTGTGGATTATATGGAGTGGACAACTCCCTCTTAATCCCTGAGTCTTTGCATATTTCTTTGAATTCATTTGATGTGAATTCTCCGCCATTATCTGATCGAAAAGTCTTGATCTTGTTTTCAGTGTGGTTCTCGATCAAGGCTTTGAATTCCTTGAACTTGATGAATACTTCATATTTGTTCTTCATGAAGTAAATCCATGTCTTCATAGAAAAATTTTCAATAAAAGAAACATAGTATACATACCCGCTTAGTGAACTTGATGACATTGGACCGCATACATCGGAGTGGATGATTTCCAAGATTCCTTTTGCTTTGCTCTTGCTACCTGGAAATGTCTTCTTTGTGTTCTTTCTTTTCACACATCCTTGGTAGACCCCATCATGTTTTGCTTGAATTTATGGAAGACCTTCAATAGCTTTGCTTGCAAGTGGTAGTGTCCTGTAATGCACATGTGCAAGCCTTCTATGCCAAAGTTCATTTGGTTCTACTAAGTCATGAACCAAATCTTGTTTTGGTTGGCCCTTCAATTTGTATAGACCTCCTTCTTGTTCCCCAATCACTATTGCATCGTCAAAAGTCTTTCCCTTTGGCCACATAACAACTTGGCCATCTACAAAAGAAATCCTCATTCCTTTTGCATCCAATGTAGATATGGAGAGAATGTTCTTCTTTAGTCCTGATACAAACAATACATTTTTCATCTTCATAGACTTTCTAGAGTCTAGTTTATAGGAGGATTCACCACTACCTTTTATTGGATACTAGTAGTCATCCCACCTTGTGAGGTGAATCATGTTCAGATAGTTTCACAAATGATTATTTGAATCCTGTCATGTGCTTGGAAGCACCACTGTCTATGATCCAATCATTGCTTCCATGTGAAATAGTTCCTGTGAGAGCAGAGATCATCACATATTCTTCATCACTTGAAGAATCTCTTTCTTGTCTGATTCTCTTTGTGGAAGGTTCATCATCCTTTGCAGCATGAGCATGATGTCTTCTCTTGTTTCCCTTCTTCTTCTTTGAGTTCCCTTTGTTAGGGCAATATTTGGATATGTGACCTTTCTCATCACATGTGTAACATCTAACAGTAGCCCAATCTCTTCTAGAGTGATAAGACTTACCTTTGGAGTGATGATGGTCCCTTTTAGTTTTCTTAGTTTGGGCTGTGAGAGCTTGATCTTCACTCCACATATTTTCTTCTCGAGCTGCTATCTGAGCTTCTTCTTGAGAGCATTCTTCCCATAGTCTGCTAAACTTGACTAACTTCTTTCTGGCACAGATCCCTTGAATGAAAGAGTCCCATGATCTAGGGATACCAGTCAAGGTGGTCATCACAATATCTACATTCTACACTTCTTCATCTACTACTTCCAGTTGTTCCTTCATCTGAGATACCCTTGTAAAGTAAGACTGGATGGTCTCAACATTCTAGATCTTTACATTCTTCAATTGGTTTCTCAGAGTCATCTTCCTATTTATGTTCTTCCCTTCAAACAGTTTGGTTAGGGAATCAAACATAGCTTTAGGTGTCTTTAGGGAGGACACCTGTGGTATGAGGTGATCCTTGATTTAATCAACAATAATCCTCTTTTCCATAACCAACTTCTTCTTATGTAAGGCCTTAGCCTCATCTCCCTCTGGAACTGGAACCTCCTCACTGATATAGGAGTCCAACTCATTTTCTTCCAGGACCAAGGAGATCCTATACTTCCAGACTCGAAAGTTATCATCTCCCTTAAGATTTTCATCAAGATCGGTATGCTGAGACATCTTAACTGAGAAACTCAAATGGAAATACAAAAGATTTATATTTTACCAGGTCAAGATGTCAGATCTAGATTTGGAGCTGAAATTCTGCAGTGCTGGTTCAGAAGCAGATTAGGGTTTTTCTTTTCTATTCCAACCAAATGCTTTGATATTGATCTCTAAACTTTGATTTTGAGGAGGAGATCAATCTAGGCCTCGGCTCACTGAAAAATTCCACTTATGTGGAAATCCCTAATTTATGACAGCAGTGTCGGGTCCAAAACTGAAAAACCTTAGAATTGGATTCTGCTTCGACAGAAAGATGCACCCTAGGGAGGAGAGTTATTCCAACCTTATTTTGATGAAAATATATGGAGAGAGATCCACAAAGTAGGAAGCCCTAGTTCCCGCAGCTACACAGTGTCTTCTTCTCAAGTTAGCTCTGATACCATGTTAGATTTTTATCATTAAGCTAGCAATACATTAGGATCTTTAACTGAGAGAATAAAAAACACAACAATCAAACACAAGAGACAATGAACACAATGTTTATCCTCAGGGAAACCATAAATGGAGAAAATCCTGCAACTTCCTCAGAGATAGAATCAGCACCAAAAGTAAAACACAAAAACAGTAAGATGATCTCCCGACAGCAGTAACCTCTTTCTTCCTTGCCCCAGTGTCTTCTTCTTCCTCAGCTATGTGCTACAACTAAGGGTGAGTGGGTTTGTGATAAATAGAGAGGCTAGCTCTCTATTTATACTAATTTCCAACTTGACTAAAGCCAACTAGGGCCGACTTCTCTAGGAGAGTCTAATAACCCTAGTGCCCCGAAACTACGGGGACTTTAACCCTTGACCAATAGGAGGGTTACCCACAATGACTTGACATGAATTATTTACATTATAGAACCTCCCTATAGGAACATCGGGGCATGACATGACTCAAGTACATTACAAATACATCCCAGAATAAACATCAGGTTACAATTTATAAGAAATACAAGTGAATACATTCTGAAGTTACAATTACATCAATAGACTAAGAAAAAGTTCTGTGTCCACCTGATTCAGCAATCCCCCCCTTCTCTATCCAAAAGCTCAGCAAGCCCATTTTCAATAGTTTTAAATTCACCATACACCCTCCTTCTCTTATCAGTTTCCCATGTTATAACAACATCCTTTATCTTGTGAATATTCATAGAAAATCGGAAAGCTGCAGAAATCCTTCTATTTGGATCAAAATGAGTCCAATTTGTTGTAATCAAAGTATGAAAGGTGGCATCTTTTAGCCAAGTCTTATTGAATTTCAAAAAGATAAGTGGTTTTCCGGGCCCATTTCTAAGTTCCATAAAAATAGGCAGGTGGTGCAACTGGCCACCACATCCCACCCACTACCTGATGTAATGATGTTTGTCTACCACCTTTTTAGTAACCAGAAATCGGTCCATCCTCTTAGCCACTCTCCCCTCCCTGCATCTATTTTTTCACTAGGTAGGTTTGAGTTTGATGGGCTCAATGTCCAACCAGTTCCTCTCCACTAGTTCCTCTCCACCAATTTTTGAGATCCATGTAATTAACATGGAGTATGATCCACTTTCAATTAAAACCACTTGCCATGTTCAATTAAATGTTTTATAGATAGAACAAGACTTTGGGAGTTAATTTAGTTTTTGTGATAATAATGGTGAAGGACAAAGGGGGGGATGGTGTGGTTAGATTTATAACCTTGTCACATGCGAATGATAATGAATGTGTGGTTTTTTATAATAGTAAACCATTTTATATCCTAAGATGTCTTCTCATGCAAAATTATTGTCATCATTTTCTTAAGACAACTCAAATCCTTGTGGGCACAATGTCAAAATCTAAACACAAGATGTATTAAATTAAATTATGTATAAAATGTAAATAAGCATTTATTATGATGAGAGTAAAATCATATGGTCTCAAATAAAATGACCCCATGTGTAAATCATGTAAATATATTGTATTGTATGGATTCATGGTGTGATCCCTATTTTATTAACAATAAGCTACAAGTACAATTACTTGATCTTGATGTTGACACCTTATGAAAACATAGAGTAGGTCCTTATGCACACGATCCATTAATTCTTCACCTTCCCTATCTTCAATATTGAACTTGAACAATATGGCGAGATCAAATATTGATCTAAACTTCAACACTCAAGAGATGAAATGATCCATAAACAAGGGTTTATGAGGGAAGGGGAAACATGAAAATTCAAAATCTCTATGATTATTTCTCCAGCATAAGGTTAATAATGGAATTGAGTATCCCATCTCTTCCATGAAGGATTTATTTATACGTGGTTTGGGAAAACTAGAGGGTGGTTCCAAGGATGTACAACTAAGTACCAATTGTTTTCATTGTTTAGATTTGTTAGAATCGAGAAACTATAAGCTATTTTCCTAATTTCAAGGTACATGCTGCTTTACTGAAGGGAACGAGTGTGTAAATGAGCCTTTCTCCAATAGAAAGAATATGTACCCATCAAACCCAAGATTTCGAGTGTATTTTGAGTTGGAGTGAACTGTGTCTAATTTCCAATCCGGTCCCATCAATCGTGGAGGACCTTTATGTGTCATTAAGATCCTTTAGCTAATATTAGGGACCCTTTATATAGAATTAGGGACATATTTAGGTTAATTGGGAATAATCATATTCCATTAGAGGAACTCACATACCATTATAGTCTTAGGTGCCATTAGGTTCATTTGGGATGTTGAAGTGCCAAATAGTGCTATAAGAAATGACCCCTAATGTATGAGGTCATAAGGGGAGATCATAGATGAAATACATTATAAATCGTGGAAATAAATATCAAGTGGGATCAGGTGGAGGTTCCCAAATGCATGCTTAGAAAGTTCCTGCAACATGGAACATTATATTAGATGGCTCTCTTTGTTGAGGCATGCATACCCATGCGCATGCATGAAAACGCATGGCATTAAGTCAAGTACACTATGGATCCATGAAGTATATAAGATGTTGGATCACTCTCATGAAAATATACCTAGTGGATCCATGTCAAAAGTAGATCATAGGCACACAAAAATACAAATTAGATCTATGTCTCAATGTTCACCAGGAGAACAATTGGATCTAAAATAAGGACAAACTGGTTCTCCATAAAGTATTAATGTAATATAGTTTGTGGTATGTTATTGCACAACCCAAGAAACAACAAAATATTAGTAATGTTATTAGGACCCAAGGTCTTCAATCCAAACCATTGTTATGTACAAATCCCTCCATTTGAATAAATGATTTGAATTCAAACATGAGGGGCTTCGTTTGATTACTATTCATTGATGTATACCAATGATAAATGTGAGACAGCCTGTTATCACTGCAAGATTACCAAAGGTTGTAAAGGTTGTTCCAAAGTAACAGCGAAAACCACTTTTAAAGAGAAAACTGGCTTTTTTTCTCTTCTGAGAGGGATCTCTCACAAAATATCAACAAGGCCAAATATATATAAGCAAAACTGTTTGTAATTGATAAGATTAGTTGAAACAGAACACATGAACATTGGGTTATGGAATCAAGATATGAAAATTCTATAAACAGAGATTTTGCATGGAATTTTTAAATAGAGGCAAGGTAGCTACTCAGTCACAGTCAAAATTTGATTGTCTGGTGATAAAGGAAGAACGTGAACAGACCATTAACACAGAGCATTGTAAAAATGAATTCTGTATCAACTTTAGAAGAAAGGTTTAGTGAATATCTGAAAAGAACAGCTAAATAATAGTAAATATGAATTCTAAACTATTATACACTCATTTCAGACATGAAGAAAAACATAATGGAAAGATAAAACTGGAAAAACATTCACATGAGAAGGGAAAGTACATATTGCAACATAAAATAACACATGAATCTCTGAAAACAGAAACTTTCAGCTTTGTAAATTAAAGAAATACTTGAATACATAAATATTTCAAAATATCACGGCTTCCAACCCTCGTTTCATCAAATGTATGAATACTTATACAATCTCTCCTTGAGTTGAACAATAAACCTAACTGTCTAACGGTTTCAACTGTTTATTACATGTGTCAAAATACTTGCCTATTACAAATAGTTCTGAGATAACAAAAATTATTAACTAATGAAATTAAAATAACGATTTATCAAAAAATATATCCTTCCCTAGAGTTCCTTTTTGTTGTCTTACTTGATGTCATCGTGGTTGTAATTTATATTTATTCAATCCAAATTATTGAACTGTTCTCAATTGTTCCAGTTTAGGCAAATTTGTAGCAACCATTTCATGTGCCAGAACTTTGAGCTCCATGCTTTCTGCATATGAAAGATTAGGCACCTTGGCACACGTGACTTTAAAATCAAACAATAACTCAAACTAGTTAGCCAGTTTATCAAACAAGACTCTTACAGACAGAGCCTGTTGCATATCTTGAAACTTACTGTGGTATGACCTGTATTTTACCAATTTCTCCAGATATTCCTCCTGATACAATAATGGTCCCATTTACCCGCAGAAGAAAGGAATTCCCCTGCTTTATTAACTTAGTATTCTGATTTATTACTTCTTGGTATTTTTCCTCTATCTCCTTCTTCTCTTGTTATTTTTCAAATCCATCTCTTCTAGATTTTTGTTATGTTGCTTTAATCTTGTGAGTTGTACATCTTTCAGGTTTACTTGACACATCGCTTTAGAAAGAGAGTTTGTATCTGCTTCTCTAGAAGGAATAGTAGACTGATTTTTAACTTCTTCACACTTTTCCTATAATTCTTTTTCTTTTGCTGCCAGCTTATCCTTTATGTCCTTCTCATTTTCTATCAGAAGCTTAGCATACTTTTCCCACTCTTTTTCTTTTTCTTTTTCTTCAAGCTTCAACATCTTTCCTTTACAATCACTCCATTCAGTGCTTAATGCTTCTTTATCCTTCTCAAACTCTGTCAATTCACAGGTTTGAATAAGCTGAGTGGAAGGAATTTTTAATTTCTTCTTTAGCACCTAAACTTCTTTCTCTTTTTCATTGAGAAACTTTTGAGCCACTGCTCCTTTGTCTGACTTCCCTTCAACATTCAATAAATATTCTTGCATCTTTTTACTTCTGACTCGAAGGGCCTTGTTCTCAACCCTTTATTTTCGTAGGAGGTCATGAGCTTTCTTTTTATTGGACTCCAGTTTAGACACCTGCAATGTAGATTTAAGCAATCTTGTATATATGATATCATTTGTTTCTCTGTGAAAGTGTATTAAAACTGTAGTAGGGATTTTCTCTAATCTCACATTCACCTCTAATACCTTATTACCAACAGTCATGGCCAAAATCAAGGTATCTTTGGTGTGACCCCTTACAGTTTTTAGAGTTACATCTGGCTTTGGCAATTGTCTCACTTATTCATATAATTTTAAAGTTTCATCAAAGGTTTTATAAGCCTCCCCTATAGGTATTCAACCATTCCTCCTTTGAAGTATGCTTATTTGGGGTTACTCCATCAAATACATATTCCTGAAGTTCCATCCTAGTTACTTTGGATTTACCTTACTTATGTTTACCTTTCACACTACTCTTCTTCACCTGTACCATCTGTCCTTCTTATCCAATTTTCTGCTTCTTTGGTGTACTAGTAGTGTCTACTTCTTCAGTGTCCATGAAACCTGAATGCTCTCTCTTCTTTGAATTTCCTAAAAAACTTATTAATGATGAAATATTACCAGAAACTGCAACTATGTTAGAAAGATCCAATGGAGGATAATTATCTCCATACATGGATGAGACAGAGTGTTGTTCCATGCTAATATTACCTGGGGTTTTGCTTAGATAATCTTCCCAATTAGCGGCCTCTCTCGGTCCAGCTACTTCAATATGTTCAAAAGGATTATTTTTGTTTGCTTGTCTTCTTTTATAGATTACTTGGTGTGGATCATAGTTAATAGAATCTCCCAAGGAAAACCCCATGCTTCTGAGAAAATTATCAATTGTTGGTAGAGCAGCTCTACTTTTGACCACATATGGCCCTTCCTCCTGGAGAAATTTATTTTACAGACTTTTCCTAAAGTTTAAGATGTGTTCTTCTTCTACTGTAAGCCTTTTTCTAAGAAATTACAAAGAAAATATTCTAGTTGTCAGAAATCCCGGAAGAATATAAGGCTGGTGCACAAATCCATATAATCTTATAATGGTTTCAAGTTCTGAAAGGAGCAAGTCCCCTATCATTTTACTAGGGGAAAGATGCAATGTTTCCTTAATCTCTGGCAATACCCTGGGCAATATTTCCTGAAAGAAAATACTGTATATTTCTGCCATCAAACAATTCATAAACTTGCAATAATTTTGGGTCATTTCATCAATGAGTACCAATTCAGGAAACTGTAGGCTATCTTTATTGTGTGATAAGAACATCTTCTGCAAAAAGGATTGGAATTTTAAAACTATGGTATCATGGAAGTTGACTAACTAAGAACGAATGTTCTCATCTAGGAACTCATCAAATTGAAGGCAACAAGACTAGAAAAACTGACCTGGAAGTTTAGACTCAACTGGGAAAGTACTTAAGACAAACAATAAACTCAATAGTGACTCTGTAACATAACCATTAGTATCTAACCCCAAAAATTCATTGGGTAATGTTATACACAACTGGGTTTCTTCATTAAAAAAACCAGATCGATAGCATAGGATAAACTCAGAACCTCACTATCAGGATTTGAACATGACTTCAAAAAGGCTTCTTTACTCTCGGCTGCAGACTCTTAAAAGAAATGTATGATGTTTTCTTCTTTGCATTCAAGGGATAAAAAGACAAAAGCATCTGGAATAGATAAGGTTTTGCGAATAATAGAGGCATTAATATGGCAAAGGATCCTAGACTTAGGTTTATCCATAACGACTTCTTCAGTTGCAGAATAACTATTTGCATGCCACTCAACAAATTTAGGGCAATTGGGGGTCTGGTTAAGAGTGAAAAAATAAAAGAAAGAGTTGAAAACACCATGGGTGTCACTATCCTAGTCCTTAAGAATTTTAAATTTACTTTTAGTTGTGATACCCTGGTCCTTTTACTTTTATTCGCTTCTTCACTCCACTGGAATGCATTAAGGCTGCGGTTATGTCCGCATAATTCCGAATGATTCTTCTGTAGTATCCAATTAGCCCTAGGAATCCCCTTAACTTGGAGATGTTAGTAGGTTTGGGCCAAGCTGTGATTGATTTGATTTTTTCTGGATCTACCTTGAATCCTTTAGATATTACATGACCAATATAGCTCACTTATTCCTTACTAAATGTGCATTTGGACATCTTGGTGTAGAACTAATTTTTTTTTAAAAATAGAGAGTACTTGCTCCAGATTTATGAGATGGTCCTTCCATGTCTTACTGTATACAAGGATGTCCTAAAAAAAATAGTACAAACTTCCTTAGGAATGGTTGAAATAGGTTATTCATGGTTGCTTGAAATGTCGCTGGAGCGTTATTTAGCCCAAAAGGCATTACCTTAAAATCATAATTTCCTTCATGGGTTCAGAAAGTTTTCATCACCACATCTTCTAGACTCACTCTGATTTGGTAATATCTCGACCTTAAGTCTAATTTTGAAAAGTACCTTGCGCCATGCAGCTCGTCCAACATTTCATCAATAAATGGAATGGGTAATTTGTCTTTAATAGTTATCTTATTTAGTCCTCTCTGGTCGATGCATAGCCTAAATGACCCATAAGGAATCTTTCGTACCATTACTACTAGTGCACCATAAGGAATTTAACTTTCTGTAATCACTCCACACTTCAGTAAATCGTGGATTAATATTTCAATTTCTGTATTATGATGGTGTGGGTACCTATAGGGTTTAACATTGACGAGGATTGATCCATAATTGATTTCAACGACATGATCGATCTTCCTTTCTGGTGGTAACTCCATGGGTAGATCGTCAAATACTTTTTTGTATTTTTTGGATTAGTCCTTGGATCTCTGGTTGACCTGGTTTAACCACTTCTGAAGTTAATAATTCCATACCTTGGCATTGTACAACATACGTTGGTGCTCCCTTCCGAATTAGCTTCTCCAACTTGTGGGATGAAACAATTTGTGTGCGAGGGTGTTGGAATCCATACAATTTGTATTTTTCTCCTTGCCACTTAAACTTTATAAAGTGTTCTTGGTGGTTTTATGAATAGGTACCTAGTTTTTGCAGCCACTGAATTCCTAATACTGCATCAACTCCTCCGAAGGGTACTGCGTGAAAATCCGATTCAAGGTTACAGTCTTGTATTTGTAGCTTAACTTTGTGGCATTTTCCCACTTTTTCCATCTTCTTTCCATCTGCGACCATTAAATTCATTTTGGGTACAAGATATATGAAAAGGTTAAGCCTCTTTGCAACACTTACGTCAATGAAATTATGGGTACTACCTGTGTCCAATAGGATGACAACATTGTTATTTTTTATATGCCCTTTAAGTTCTAATGTTTGTGGTTGGTGTATTCCTATTATGGTTGCAATTGATATCCTGGGAATTTCTTCATCTTCTAAATCCAACGGAGGATTTTGGGCATCACATGTTTCTTCTATGTCATATTCCTCATTTTCTAACTTGTCTTCCTCTTCTACTTCACATTGATATAAGTTCTTGGTCATCTCTTTTTTCAAACAAATGTGTCTTGGGTCCCACTTCTCTCTACAATATTTACACTTTCCTTCTTTCATTCGTTGGAATTCTAAAGTGGGTTTGTTGTCACCTCTTAGATGTGGTGGCTGGTATTTGGTGTTGGTTTTGGTATTTTGGATGGACCTTTGATATTTATCATGGTTTCTATTCTACATCTTTTTTTCTTTTCCTCAATCATTTTTTCCTTGCGTCTCTCTTTGTCCAAGGTTGATACATTTAGCAGCTCCAGTTCATCTCTAATATAGGGTTTTAATCTATACACATAAGTTTGTAGTGATTGACTGTCTGTGACTTCTGACACACGTGTCTCCAGGGATTCCCATTCGTTGGTGTATTCATCGACGTCGCCTTTCTGTTGCAGTCTAGTGTATAAATATCGGGCGTGGAGTGAATTCAAGGCCAAGTGCAGGAAAAGAGTCTCAGCTTATGTAATGGACTAGAAAGAATCCAAGAACCCTTCATCTCAGGATAGGGCTCTAGGTCTCTAGAATGAGGTGACCGAGCCTCCTGGATGGGAGAACAAGTTCTGTCAAGTGAACAATACTTTGCTGAAAGAATTCACGAACATAGTCTTTTTTGTGAAAAGAGGGCCAATTTCTGTCATGCAATGGCAACTTTAGAATAGTAACCAGGTTGTGCTAATATTAATGGGTAATTATGGATCGAAAGAAATTTCAAGAGAAACAAATTGTGTCACAAATATCTTCCCATGTCGCGAAACATCCTCCAATGCTTCAATAGTTCAAACTTTGATATGTACAGATAGATTCAACAGTTTAGACTTTGATATGTACATGCCCCCCTTGCCAAACGGAGAGGCTAAGTGAACAAAGTTGTTCATCCATCTAGATATAAAAATACATGTAATTAATGCACCAAAGGATGGAATAAATCAGTCATTAAATACCATTTTTTTCCAACTCAAATTAGTATGTAATTTCTCATTTGACTTTCTTCCTTACCAAATACTATATTTGTTGTCATATAGGTTGGATAAATTATTTTATTTAAAAAAAAAACATTTTTTATAAAACTACTTCAATAAAGTGTTTATAAAATCCAATCACTTTTTATATCAAATTACTTAAAAATAAATTAATTTCTTGTATTTTGTTGTTAATGTGCTACCAAATTTGGTGAAAGTACTTATCATTCTATATTTCCATAAAAGAAAACCAATAGAATGTATGAAACATTTTCTTTAATCTGCTATCAAATTTCAGTACTTATCATTCCATATTTCCATAAAAAAAAATCAATAGAATGTATGGAACATTTTCTTTAATGTGTCACCAAATTTGGTTCCATTAAAAAAATTCAATAGAATGTATGAAACATTTTCTTTAATATGTCACCAAATTTAGTGAAAGTACTTATCATTCCATATTTCCATAAAAGAAAATCAATGGAATGTTTGGTCAAAGTACTTATCATTCCATATTTCATAAATGTTTTGTGCAAAGTTCCACAATATAGATTTATGGAAATTTTATATGCTCCTTAAGGTTTGTCATAGTTCTAGTCAAGGATTTCATGAGGATAGATGATACATGCATAGATTGATGAGCAAAGATTTGTGGCCATTGATTTTTGTCTAATTGAATCATTAGACTCAGAAAAATAGTAAAAAATAAAAATTTTAATTATCCACCAAAATAAATGTCTGCCACAAAATCAACTTTATGGGGGAGATGTTGTAACAAAACAATAAAAAATAAAAAATTTAATTATCCGCAAAAAAAAATGTCGCTCAGAAAAACAACACAATATGGGGGAGATGTTGTAATGTTCCTACCTAACAAAATAATAAAAAAATGCCAAGATGGATGATGACGCTAATTAATGGGTAATTATGGATCAAAAAAAATTTCAAGAGAAGCAAATTGTCTCACAGATCTCTCTGCGCATGTCGCGAAACATCCTCCTATGCTTCAACAATTCAGACTACCATCCTCCGGTGCTTCAACAACTTAGACTCTAATATGTACAGATATATCATATAGGTCCCATGGGTTCATACTCTGATATATACATATATATCATATAGGTGGGGTGGGTCAATCATGCCCCTCGCCAAAAGGAGAGGCCGAGTGAACAAAGTTGTTTGTTCATCTTGATGTAAAAATGCATGTAATTAATGCGCCAAATGATGGAATAAATTAGTCATTAAATTTAAATTAAATTTAAATCAGTCATTAAATGCCAAATGTTTCCAGGTCAAAATAGGTTGTCATATACCTTGAACAACATTTTTTATAAAACTACTTTAATAAAGTGTTTAGAAAATCCAATCACGTTTTATATCAAATTGCTTAAAATAAATTAATTTCTTGTTCTTTATTTATTGTTAAGAAATTAATTTATTTTTAGGTAATTGTATTTTATTGTTAAAAAATTAATTTATTTTTAAGTAATTTGAAATAAAGCATGATTGGATTTTCCAAACACTTTATTAAATAAGTTTTATAAAAATGTTTTGTTTTTAAATAAAAATTTAGAAAAATTAATAAAAATAAATATTAGTTTCATTTATGAATTCATGAAACATTTTCTTTAGTGTGCCACCAAATTTGGTGAAAGTACTTCTCATTCCATATTTCATAAATGTTTAGTGCAATGTTCCACAATATAGATTTATGGAAATTTTATATGCTCCTTAAGGTTTTCCTTAGTTGTGGTTGAGGATTCCATTTACTCTCATTTCCACTATATAAAATAATATAATTTTGTTGGACGATACATGTATAAATTGATGAGCAAAGATTTGATGCCATTGAGTTTTGTTGCATACATCATCAAGAACGCTAATTGAATCATTAGTATATCACATTCCACATCATCAAACATGCTAATTGAATCATTAGTATATCACATTCTACATCATCAAACACGCTAATAGAATCATTAGTATATCACATTCTTTGTGAAGGTGTAGATAATTCCATGTTCATTTTGAGATCCATGTAATTGACATGGAGTATGATCCACTTTCATTTAAAACCATTTGCCATGTTCAATTAAATGTTTTTTTATAGATAGGACAAGACTTTGAGATTTAATTTGGTTTTTGTGATAATAATGGTGAAGAACAAAGGGAGGGAGGTGTGGTTAGATTTATATGCTTCTCACACGTGAATGATCATGAATGTGTGGTTTTTTCTAACAGTAAGCCATTTTATATCTTAATATGCATTCTCATGTAAAATTATTTCCATCATTTTCTTAGGAAGATTCTAATCCTTGTGGGCACAATGTCAAAATCTAAACACAAGATGTATTAAATTAAATTATGTATAAATTGTAGGTTAACATTTATTATGCTTAGAGTCAAATCATATGGTCTCAAATAAAATGACCCCATGTGTACATCATGTTAATATATTGTATGGATTTATGGTGTGAAGCTTAAGCCAAAGGCTTCCCAATTGAATGGTGAGACATGCATTGATGTTTGATGAATATGTTTTCTATATACCAATATGTGGCAAACCTTCCATGGTATCTTCAATATATATAAATATTATTTAAAATTAATATAAAGTTTTGAGGTTGTTGTGGAGAGAATGAGAGAGGGCTGTAAGTCCATTAGAGGGGGAGCTGAAAGGGAACCTAGGGGGAGGAATAATACTATGTTTGATGAGCCACTAGAACCAAGAGAAAGGTTAGATAAATGGTGGAGATTTTTCCATTAGAATTGAGTGGACTATTTACATAGGAAAACTTCAATATTTTGATACTTGGTTCTTCTTATGTCCTCAATGGAATGCATTGGTTGGATAAAGCATGCTTTATCACTCACTTGGCATACTTTTTTGGTTTACCCATAGATTCCTCATGCCCATATTTACAAAAATGCACGCCCCAACCAAACCGTGAAGAATCTCGCAAAGCTCAAAACACAAAAGTTGTATCCCTTGACGAGACCTTTCCAACGATACCAAGAGTGCCCCAATCAGACTTTGGGATCAAAAGGTTTCACAAACATACCATAATATTCTATTTTCTCCCTCATTTTTTCTAATCTCTCTCTTAAATATCTAGCGAAACTATAACAGAGCAGAGAAAAAGTCGTAAATATAATAATATTTTTTTGGAGAAAAAGTCTTAAATATCTAGGAAAAAACTATAACATATCAAAATGAGAGATAATAGGCCAAATTGCCTAGTATTATTAAATGATGTTCAATCAAGAAATCAAGATAAAACATATATTTCATTAAATTTGGAGATTTTTTATTACAAGGACTTCATCAACCTTGAGTTTTTTTCTAAATATTTAAATAATATATTCCATTAAATCTAGAAAAAATAACTCAAAGAAATATTCCATTAAATTAAAAAAAAAATCCAGGGAACTATTTCCTTAAATAATATTTTTATGACTTCAATTTAAACTTAGTATTCAAGTATTCAAAATGAAATATTACATCTCAATTAGAACTATATGGGTAGGCCATAAATCACGATAAATATATGAATATCCATAATTTGTGGAATGTTAAGATCATTTAGACATTGAGATATATTATATAGGAATAATCCAATGAATTTCCACACATAATTGCATGCTTTATTTCAAGAGGTTCTCTATCTATATTTGAAGTGACAAAAGTAGTAGAAAGATTTATAATATTAAATCATGCTATATAAGAAAATAAGATAACTCAAATGGAAGAAATTCTATTATGAGACTTCACTAAGATTGAGGTTTTTGTAAATCTTTAATGTACTCATTAAATCTAGAAATTTTAACTTCTACAGTAGAATGAAGTATAGGTTGTAGATGTCCATATTTGTTTTGCAAGATCTAATAACTATCTATGAAATGGAAAGGACTTGTTAAATTTAAATATAACAAATACAATAGTCTCAATAAACCTAATGACTCTAACTATGGATCCAAAAACTAAAGTAACATGCAAAATTTGTAGAGAACTTTGGCATACATTTAATGTGAGTTACTTTTATAGTTAATTTTAAAGGCTACTCAATAATGTTTTATCTTGAATATAAATTCATGGCTTTTGTATTTCTAAAATTATAAGAAAAAAGTTTATCGGAGTGATTTTAAAAAGTATCATTTAGTATCTAAAATCAATGAATTTAAACAAATTAAAGTAGTTTGGCAATAATGAAAAAGAAACTCTAAAACTTTGTGATTTCCTTTTGTCTCAGTTTTGAGCTTTTAGTGTAGCAAGCTCCTATTGGAATAGCTAAGTTATGATCATGGTTGGATTGGTTAATGAAGGTTTGATCCACACACACACACACACATATATATATATATATAAGGTCGATTTGGACAGAGAGGCAAAGTGAACAAAGTTGTTTGTCCATCTTGACGTAAAAATGCATGCAATTAATGCGCCAAACGATGGAATCAATCAATCATTAAATGCCAAATTTTTCTAGGTCAAAATAGTATGTAATTTCGCATTTGACATTCTTCATACCTTGAACCTTATCCAAAGTATTTTATTTAGAAACAAAATATTTTTTATAAAACTATTTTAATAAAAATAAATTAATTTCTTGTATTTTATTGTTCGGAAATTAATTTATTTTTAAGCAATTTGAAATAAGCATGATTGGATTTTCTAAACACTTTATTAAAGAAGTTTTATAAAAATGTTTTGTTTTTAAATAAAATTTAGAAAATTCAATAAAAGTAAAAATTAGTTTCATTCACCCATTCATGAAACATTTTCTTTAATGTGTCACCAAATTTGGTGAAAGTACTTATCATTCCATATTTCCATAAAATAAAATCAATGGAATGTTTGGTGAAAGTACTTAGCATTCCATATTTCATAAATGTTTAGTGCAATGTTCCAAAATATAGATTTATGGAAATTTTGTATGTTTTTTTTTCTTGGGAAAAAAGTGTAATTTTATATTATCTCTTAAGAATAAAATTTATCAGAAACCGTGTTGCCCCAAAATTTATCAGAAACTATGTTGCCCCAAAATTTTATCATAAACTGTGTTGCCCCAAAATTTATCAGAAAAACATGAATGTTCAGTTCTGGCATGTAGCAAAATAAGTGACTGCTGAATCAGATCAGCTCGAAAGATGCCGAGAAGCAAAATGCATCTTTCCATATCCATACACCAGCCATGAAAACAGAGTCCCAACTTTTTCATGAAACAGTAGAGCATAATAAGAATCGAATACATAAATCAGAGGCTTTTTCAAAATATTTAAAGAAGAGAAGCTCCCTTTATAAAGGGTCTATGGTAATATTCATGTACTATTCCATCTAAGAATTCTCTGATCTTCCACTGGCCCAAATCTAGCTAAAGCCCCTCCTTCGAGGCCTTTTCTGCTTTCCTGTTATTTTCCCTGTAGACATGTTGGCAGGAGAAAGATACATAAGTGTCTCAAACAAATCTAATGGATGATATAATGTTGTCAAATATGAGATTCCGACATAGTTGTGTCCCCTTAATCCATTATATCACATTCATTGAATCTCCCCACACATTTAGGTATCTACATCCCTTCTCTACTGCAAAAATTAGAAGAAGTTTAAAGCTCAACAACTCTACGCAATTGTTACTTCCTTCCCCCAGCCCAACCATCAACTCAAAGAAGTGCTACTCCAAAATAAAAAGAATAGCCCCACCCCCACAAATATTATTTTGTGAAGCCCCATAAAAAAAACCCACGACACCGATCTGTCAATTTCCAGCTCCAATACTTCCCTTTGTCTTGTGGCCCTAATGTACTGTGGAAATGCAGGGAGAATCCCACATGCAAGACTTGTTGTAATTGCAGGAGTGCAAAACTTATCAATGAAAATAAATTTGTTTCTGGCAAGCCATACACCCCAAATAACCAGTAAAGGAAGAGCTGTCATTGCTTCCTGATTTTTTGTCTACCTCCAATTCTCCCAAGCTTGCAATACCAAGTTACCTTCCCAAATACACTCCAAGACAAGATCCTTTTGACATTCCCTCCACACTTCCTTAATAAAAGGACAATGTACAAAAATATGAGTAACAAACTCACCATCATCCTGACATAGGGCACACCACCCAGGCCTCTGAAAACATATTTTTTGTAGATTTTCCCAGGTAGGTGCCTTGTTTTCCAGCACACACCACATGAAAATTCTAGTATTTGGTGAGATTTTGATTTTTCACAAGGCCTTCCACCACCAGATCATAACCCTCTGCACACCATCTTCACTAACCTTAATGTACCCTGCCTTCGGAGTGTATCTTCCACTCGGGTCCGCATCACAAATGAATACATCCTCCATGTCCCTAAGTTGAATCTGTGCCTAAATTAAAATACCAATGAAGTTAGCCAATTCCCTTTCAGGAAGGTTCAAATCCCTCAATGATCTCCAGTTCCGGGACCAACGATTTTCCTAAAACAGAGCAGCTAGTTGAGAGAGATAAATAATACCTCTTTGACAAAGAAACACCAAAGTGGGTGCCCAGATCCTATGTTGAATATTGCAACCAACCCACGGATCCTCACCAAACCTAAAATTCCCGCCATTTCCCACTTTCCAGGCGAGACTAGCTTCAATCACCTTGATAGATTTAACCATGACTTTCTAGATGACTGAGCTACCCTCATGCATTTTTATAGGGCTCCGTACCCAATCCTCCATAGTGTTTGGGGAGATGTACTTCTCTTCAATGAATTTTTTCCATAAACCCCCTGTCTTTAGAAGCATCCATCCCCCCTTAGTTTCCAGTGCCTTGGAAAACAAGAAGATAGTTTTAAGTCCCCATCCCCCAAACCTTTAGGAACAATAATCCTATCCCATCAAACCCAGGGGGTCACATGTGCTTCTTGTTTTCCACTCCATAGTAAACAGAAACAAAGCCGACAAGCCTCCTCCAAAATCCCTTTAGGAATCCAAGCCAAATACATCCAATAAAATGGAATTGCTTCTAGGACAAATTTTACCATCACCAACCTGCCAGCCCTGGACATCCATTTATGGATCCATATTTTTAGTCACTTTTATATCTTATTCAGAATCCATTTCCAGTCCTACTTATGATATGCATTTGGTTTTAAAAAAAACTCTATGTCTTTCAGATCTCCATCCAAAACTTCCAGCCTATAGGGAAATACCCCAGTGATCACCTGTAAGATGTCATCACTCAACATATGAGTGGACAACATATATTTCCCCACATTGATCTCCATCCCAATGGCCTTAGAAAAGAGTTTCAAAATCTTAGCAATGGTAGTAGCGTCTGTGGCCGAACCAGAACAGAAAATAAGGACATCATCTACAAACATTAGATGAGAAATAAATAGCTGAGAGAAACCTGAATACCCTTCAAAGAGCCCAGTATTTTATCTTCCCTAAGATACCTACTCAACCCTTCAGCTACCAACAAGAAGAGCAACAGAGACAAAGGGAAACCCTCCCTTTCCAATAAGAGAATGTTCCTTTTCCCCACCAGACTAAGAAAAATTTATGTATCCACCTGATTCAACAAGCCCCCCCCTTCTCTATCCAAAAGCTCAGCAAGCTCATTTTCAATAATTTTCAATTCACTATCCTCCCTCCTCTTTTCAACTGCCCATGTTTTAACAACATCCTTTATCTTGTGAATATTTGCAGCAAACTGGAAAGATGCAAAAATCCTGCTATTTGGATCAAAAGGAGTCTAATTTGTTGTAATCAAAGTATGAAAGGTGGCATCTTTTAGCCAAGTCTTATTGAATTTCAAAGAGTTAGGAGGTTTTGCAGGCCCATTTATAAGTTCCACAAAAATAGGTAGGCAGTCTGACTAGCCACCACAGCCCACCCATTGTCTGATGTAATTATGTATGTCCACCACCTTTTCAGTAACCATAAACCGGTCCATACTCTTAGCCACTCTACCCTCCCCGCATCTATTGTTTCACCAAGTAGGTTTTATTTTGATGGGCTCAATGTCTAGCTAGTTCCTCTCCACCAATTTTTGAGATCCATGTAATTGACATGGAGTATGATCCACCTTCATTTAAAACCACTTGCCATGTTCAATTAAATATTTTTATAGATAGAACAAGACTTTGGGAGTTAATTTGGTTTTTGTGATAATAATGGTGAAGAACAAAGGAATGGATGGTGTGGTTATATTTATAAGCTTCTCACACGTGAATGATCATGAATGTGTGGTTTTTGCTAACAGTAAGCCATTTTATATCCTAATATGTCTTCTCATGCAAAATTATTGTCATCGTTTTCTTAAGACGACTCAAATCCTTGTGGGCACAATGTCAAAATATAAACACAAGATATATTAAATTAAATTATGTATCAATTGTAAATAAGCATTTATTATGATGAGAGTCAAATCATATGGTCTCAAATAAAATGACCCCATGTGTAAATTGTGTAAATATATTATATTGTATGGATTCATGGTCTGATCCATATTTTATTAAGAATGAGCTACAAGTACAATTACTTGATCTTGATGTTGACACCTTATGAAACAATAGAGTAGGTCCTTATGCACATGATCCATTGATTCTTCACCTTCCCTATCTTCAATATTCAACTTGAAAAATATGGAGAGATAAAATATTGATATAAACTTCAACAATCAAGAGCTGAAATGATCCATAAACAAGGGTTTATGAGGGAAGGGGAAACATGAAAATTCAAAATCTCTACGATTATTTCTCCAACATAAGGTTAATAATGGAATTGAGTATCCCATCTCTTCCATGAAGGAATTATTTATACGTGGTTTGGGACAACTAGAGGGTGGTTCCGAGGATGTACAACTAAGAAATAATTGTTTTCATTGTTTAGATTTGTTAAAATTGAGAAACTATAAGCTATTTTCCTAATTTCAAGGTACATGCTCCTTTACTGAATGGAACGAGTGTGTAAATGAACCTTTATCCAAGGAAAAGAGTATGTACCCATCAAAACCAATCTTTCGAGTGTATTTTGAGTTGGAGTGAACTGTGTCTAATTTCCAATATGGGCCCATCAATCGTGGAGGACCTTTATGTGTCATTAAGATCCTTTAGCTAATATCATGGACCCTTTATATAGAATTAGGGACATATTTAGGTTAATTAGGAACAATCATATTCCATTAGAGGCACTCACATACGAGTATAGTATTAGATTCCATTAGGTTCATTTGGGATGTTGAAGTTCCAAATAGTGCTATAAGAAATTCCCCCTAATGTATGAGGTCATAAGGGGATATTATAGATGAAATACATTATAAATCATGGAAATAAATATCAAGTGCGATCAGGTAGAGGTTCCCAGATGCATGCTTAGAAATTTCATGTAACATGGAACATTGTATTAGATGGCTCTCTTTGTTGAGGCATGCATACCCATGCGCATGTGTGAAAACGCATGGCATTAAGTCAAGTACACTATGGATCCATGAATTATATAATATGTTGGATCACTTTCATGAAAATATACCTAGTGGATCCATGTCAAAAGTAGATCATAGGCACACGAAAATACAAATTGGATCTATGTCTCAATGTTCACGACGAGAGGAATTGGATATAAAATAAGGACAAATTGGTTCTCCATAAATTATTAAGGTAATATAGTTTGTGGTATGGTATTGCAAAATTCAAGAAACAACAAAATATTAGTAATGTTATTATGACCCAAGGTCTTAAAGCCAAACCATTGTTATGTACAAATCCCTCCATGTGAATAAATGATTTGAAGTCAAACATGAGGGGCGTCATTTGATTACTAGTCATTGATGTATACCAATGATAAATGTGAGACAACCTATTATCACTAGAAAATTACCAAAGGTTGTAAAGGCTATTCCCAGGTAATAGCAAAAACCACTTTTAAGGAGAAAACTCGCTTTTTTTTCTCTTTCGAGAGGGATCTCTCACAAAATATCAACAAGGGCAGATATATATAAGCAAAATTGTTTGTGATTGATACGATTGGTTGAAACAGAACACATGACCGTTGGGCTATGGAGTGAAGATATGAAAATTGATAAACAGAGATTTTGCATGGAAGTTTTAAATAGAGGCAAGGTAGCTACTCAATCACAGTCAAAATTTGATTGTCTGGTGAAAAAGGAAGAACGTGAACACACCATTAACACAGAGCATTGTAAAAACGAATTTTGTATCAACTTTAGAAGAAAGGTTTAGTGAATATATGAAAAGAACAGCTAGAGAATAGTAAATATGAATTCTAAATTGTTATACACTCATTTCAGACATGAAGGAAAACATAATGGAAAGATAAAATTGGAAAGACATTCACATGAGAAGGGAAAGTATAGAATTCAACATAAAATAACACATGAATCTATGAAAAAAACAACTTTCGGCTCTGTAAATTAAACAAATACTTGAATACACAAATCTCTCAAAATATCATGGGTTCCAACCCTCGCTTCATCAAGCGTATGAATACTTATACAATTTGTCCTTGACCTGAACAATAAACCTAACTATCTAACGGTTTCAACCATTTATTGCATGTGTCAAAATACTTGTCTATTACAAAATAGTTCCGAGATAACAAAACTTCCTAACTAATGAAATTAAAATAACATTTTATCATAAAATATATCCTTCCCTGAAGTTCCTTTGTGTTGTCTTTCTTGATGTCTTCATGGTTGTAATTTATATTTATTTGATCCAAATTGTTGAACTGTTTTCCACTGTTCCAGTTTAGGCAAATATGCAACAACCATTTCATGTGCTAGAATTTTGAGCTCCATGCTTTCTGCATATGAAATATTAGGCACCTTGGCACACGTGACTTTAAAATCAAACAATAACTCGAACTCTTTAGCCATTTTATCAAACACAACTCTCCCAGACAGAGCTTGCTGCATATCTTGAAACTTACTATGGTCTGACATGCAATTTACCAATTTCTCCAGATATTCCTCCTAAGACAATAATGGTCCCATTTCCTCGCAGAAGAAAGGAATTCCCCTGTTTACCAATGAAGTGAATAAGTTAGTCACTTCTTTGACTCTATGACTTATAATATCAACTTTGTCCTGTACAATATCCAACATTCTGTACTTTCTGATCACTTTTCTGGCCCAAGAGGCAATAAAAACTTTGTCTTAGATACCAAACCTTCTGACTTGATCTTCTGATAAGGAACTTAAAAATTTGATAGCATTCTAAGCTACTTCCATTGGCTTCTTATTTAATCCCTGTTTTACTATCAAAATATTTTGTCTCGCTACTTTAAGAGCACTCTCTTGATCTGCAATAAAATCTAAATATGGTCTAAACTGATTAGCTTCCTGAATAATCTTATCCCAAATCATATGTTTGGCTCCTTGCAAGGCCATTTGACCAACCACCTTATTTGTTAACTTGGTATTCTGATTTATTACTTCTTGGTATTTTTCCTCTATCTCCTTCTTCTCTTGTTCTTTTTTCAAAGCCATCTCTTCTAGATTTTTGTTCTGTTTCTTTAATCCTGTGAGTTCTACATCTTTTAGGTTTACCTGAGACATTGATTTATAAAGAGAGGCTGCATCTACTTCTATAGAAGGAACAATAGACTGATTTTTAACTTCTTCACACTTTTCCTGTAATTATTTTTCTTTTACCGCTAGCTTAGCCTTTAGGTCCTTCTCATTTTCTATCAGAAGCTTAGCATCCTTTTTTCACTCTTTTTCTTTTTCTTCAAGTTTCAACATCTTGGCTTTACAATCACTCAATTCAGTGCTTAATGCTTCTTTCTCCTTCTTAAACTCTGTCAATTTAGCAGTCTGAATAAGCTGAGTGGAAGGAATTTTTAATTTCTTCTTTAGCACCTGAAATTCTTTCTCTTTTTCATCGAACAAATTTTGAGCCACTGCTCCTTTGTGTGAGTACCCCTCAACCTTCAATAAGTCTTTCTACAACTTTTTAATTTTGACTCAAAGGATCTTGTTCTCAACCCTTTCTTTCCGTAGGAGGTTCTAATCTTTCTTTTTATTGGAATCCAATTTAGACACCTACAATGTACATTTAACCAATCTTTTATATATGATATCATTTGTTTCTCTGTGAAAGTGTATTAAAACTGTAGTAGGGATTTTCTCTAATCTTACATTCACATATGATACCTTATTACCAACAGTCATGGAGAAACTCAAGGTATATTTGGCATGATCCCTCACAGTTTTTAGAGTTACATTTGGATTTGGAAACTATCTCACTTCTTCATATAATTTTGATGTTTCATCAAAGGTTTTATCAGCCACTCCCCTGTAGGTATTCAACCATTCCTCCTTTGAAGTATACTTATTTGGGGTTACTCCATCAAATACATATTCCTGAAGTTCCAGCCCAGTTACTTTGGATTTTCCTTGCTTCTGTTTACCTTTCACACTACTCTTCTTCACCTATACTATCTGTCCTTCTGGTCCAATTTTTTGCTTCTTTGGTGTACTAACAGTGGTTGCTTCTTCAATGTCCATGAAACTTGAATGCTCTCTCTTCTTTGAATTTCTTGAAAAACTTAATAATGATGAAATATTACCAGCAACTGCAACTATGTTAGAAATATCCAATGGGGGAGAATTATCTCTAGGAATGGATGAGACAGAGTGTTGTTCCATGCTAATATTACCTGGGGTTTTACTTGGATAATCTTCCCAATTATCTAGTTGGAGTGAACTGTTTCTAATTTCCAATCTGGGCACATCAATCATGGAGGACCTTTATGCATCATTAATATCCTTTAGCTACTATTAGGGACCCTTTATATAGAATTAGGGACATATTTAGATTCATTAGGAACAATCATATTCCATTAGAGGCACTCACATACTATTATAGTCTTAGACACCATTAGGTTCATTTGGGATGTTGAAGTGCCAAATAGTTCTATAAGAAATGCCCCCTAATGTATGAGGTCATAAGGGAAGATGATAGATCAAATACTTTATAAATCAAGCAAATAAATATCAAGTGCGATCAGCTGGAGGTTCCCATATGCATGATTAGAAAGTGCCTGCAAGATGGACCATTGTATTAGATGCCTCTCTTCATTGAGGCATGCATACCCATGTGCATGTGTGAAAACGCATGGCATTAAGTCAAGTACACTATGGATCCATGAAGTATATAAGATTATGGATCACTCCCATGAAAATATACCTAGTGGATCCATGTCAAAAGTAGATCATAGGCACACAAAAATACAAATTAGATCTATATCTCAATGTTCACCAAGAGAACATTTGGATCCAAAATAAGGACAAATTGGTCCTCCATAAAGTATTAATCTAATATAGTTTGTGGTATTGTACTGTACAACTAAAGAAACAACAAAATATTAGTAATGTTTTTATGACCCAAGGTCTTCTAGCCAAACCATTGTGATGTACGAATCCCTCCATGTGAATTAATGATTTGAAGTCAAACATGGGGGGCATTGTTTGATTACTAGTCATTGATTTATACCAATGATAAATATGATCCAGCCCACCAATAATGATAGTGGGAATCAACGTAATCAATACATTTTAGAAAGTGTGAATACATGTGTTGACATCAAACACTTGTAAAATCTACCAGTCAGGGGACATTGATGTACTCCCACTGTCAATAGTGAGGGAACCTTCCATTGATGATTGAAATCCCCAAGGTAATATAAAGGGATATAAATACCTCTACTAAAGAAAAATGATTTGATGTTGATGGGAAGAGATTTGTTGGAAGGGAAGAATTATGGTATCCCCAATCAACCAACACAAACACATCACAATAACTATTTTTTTTTGTAAGGTCTTTGCTAAAAAAAATCACAAACACCACTGAGTAAGTCTTTTGTATGCACCATATGAAAAGAGTGCATGAAAAATACGCTCTGAGAAACAACCAATAATAGAAGACATTGATAAATGCAATGAATTCCACCAATGTTGAAAATGGAATCCATGGAATGACATGAATCCCAAAATGTGAATATAGGTTTTGTCGTCAAACATCTAGGAAACCAATTAGTCTATGATTGATGATTAGATTTAATATGCTAAGTGATAAGAAACCTACCAATGATGAAAGTAGGCCTAGGTTCCCAGTGGATCTTGGTCAATCTTTCAAATCAATGCATCATAGTCAATGAGAAATAAGTTGTTGATGTGAGGTCAATGGGGACCTTCTACATTATCACAAGTCAAACACTGGTTATGATGATTTAGAGAAACTTGGAAACAAAGAAGGCTATAATGAATAGTTAGATAATGGAATGGACAACACATGCTAAAGACGACCCTTGAACAAAATCATGACACAATGGTGGCTCGAGCAATATTTGACACAAAGGGAACAATTATATAAATCCGTAACACAAGAGACATTTGCAAATTCTTCATATTGATTGGAAGACTAACCAACCAGAGGAGTACATACTCATAAATCATGGTTCAACTTCCTAAGGAAACACAGAAACTCATCTTGTTGTCAGGAATAAAAAATAGTGATTTGTTGAAGGGTGACACAATTGAACTATTGTCACAACAACAATGGAGATTTAACAACCACCCCCCCTGTTATTTTATAAATATATTCTTTTTTTATTTTTCATATTAATAAATCTAAAAAATAATAAAATTATTTCATAATATAGTGGGAGAAGTGGACTGGAAAGAATCCAAGAACCCTTCGTCTCAGGATAGGGATTTGGGTCTCATGAATGAGGCGATCGAGCCTCCTAGATGGGAGAACAGGCTCTTCCAACTAAACGATACATTGCTAAGGGAATTCCCCAACATATTTTTTCTGTAAAAAGAGGACCAAATTCTGTTATGTAGTGGTAGCTCTAGAACAGTAACCAGGTTGCACTAAAATTAATGGGTAATTATGGATCGAAATAAATTTCAAGAGAAGCAAATTGTCTCACGTATCTCTTCCCATGTCGCAAAACATCCTCTAGTGCTTCAACAGTTCAGACTTTGATATGTACAGATAGCTTCAACAGTTCAGACTTTTATATGTACAAATATATCATATAGGTTTGGTGGCTCAGTCACACCCAATGCCAAACAGAGAGCCCAAGTGAACAAATTTGTTCTTCCATCTTGATGTAAAACTGCGTGCAATTAGTGCGCCAAACGATGGAATAAATCAGTCATTAAATGCCAAATTTTTCCATTTTTAATTTCTCATTTGACTTTCTTCCTTAAAGGATATTATTGTTTTCATATATATTGAACAACATTTTTTTATAGAACTACTTTAATAAAGTGCTTAGAAAATCCAATCATGTTTTATACAAATTGCTTAAAAATAAATTAATTTCTTGTATTTTATTGTTAAGAAATTAATTTATTTTTAAGCAATTTGAAATAAAGCATGAGTAGATTTTCTAAACACTTTATTAAAGAAGTTTTATAAAAATGTTTTGTTTTTAAATAAAAATTTAGAAAATTTAATAAAAATAAAAATTAATTTCATTCATGAATTCACGAAACATTTTCTTTAACGTGCCACCAAATTTGGTGAAAGTACTTATCATTCCATATTTATATAAAATAAAATCAATGGAATGTTGCTTATCATTCCATATTTCATAAATGTTTAGTGCAAAGTTCCACAATATAGATTTATGGAAATTTTATATGCTCCCTAAGGTTTGCCTTAGTTGCGGTGGAGGATTCCATTTACTCTCATTTAGATGATATAAAACAATATAAATTTTATGGACGATACATGCATAAATTGATGAGCAAAGATTTGATGTCGTTGAGTTTTGTTGCATACATCATCAAACACTCTAATTGAATCATTAGTATATTACATTGTTTGTGAAGGTGTAGATAATTCCATGTTCATTTTGAGATCCATGTAATTGACATGGGGTATGATCCACTTTCATTTAAAACCACTTGCTATTTTCAATTAAATGTTTTTATAAATAGAACAAGACTTTGAGAGTTAATTTGTTTTTTTTGATAATAATGGTGAAGGACAAAGGGAGGGATGGTGTGGTTAGATTTATAAGCTTATCACATGTGAATGATAATGAATGTGTGTTCTTTGCTAACAGTAAGCCATTTTATATCCTAAGATGTCTTCTCATGTAAAATTATTGTCACCATTTTCTTAAGAAGATTCAAATCCTTGTGGGCACAATTTCAAAATTGAAACACAATATGTATTAAATTAAATTATGTAGAAATTGTAAATAAGAATTTATTATGATGAGAGTCAAATCATATGGTCTCAAATAAAATAGTCCCATGTGTAAATCATGTAAATATACTGTATTGTATGGATTCATAGTGTGAAGCTTGTTACCAACTTTTTTGTACCATAGTTGGGTTACCTAAGGAGCCGTCGGTTGACAGACTTGTTCAAAGTCTGATTCCAGTGTATCAGTTGATCCGTCTGCTTGTCTAGCCAATATTGGTTAGTCACTTTTTTATTTGAATAATTTTGACCATGGCCCTAAGGGGTTTGTAATAAAATGTTCTCGTAGGATATTTTTCAGTGGTTCGGTCTCCTAAGATGTAGAATCCCCTGAGAATTATGCTTTGCCTTCAGCCGAGTATAATTGACGAGGTTTTCTCCCGGTTCCTCCAAAGCTGGAATCCCCGATGTTGAATTCTGGGCCTTGGGGGGTTATTAGAGCCCAACTGAGTGTTATAAGCCTACTAGACATTATTTAGATAGATCATGGTCATGTCCTCAGTCATCTGGACACATAAAAAAATTTCGAAAAAATCTTTTTTCGAACAGTGAATTTTTTTTTTTTTTTTAATTTTTAATTGCTTTTCCTAAGTTTTTTGGGTTAATTTTTCCATTAATTAAATGGAAAAAACTCATTTGCGGTAAATAAGTCATCTGGACTCAAAATTTAGTGATTTAAGGCTCTAACCTTAAGCCAAAAATCATTCTTGATCATCCAGCCAGTAAGAACTAACTTTCAGATCAACAATCGGACACATAATGCCTTTTTACTCAAAAAAGTCAGTTTTGAGTAAAAAAATGATTTTTAGTAAACAAATGATTTTTAGTAAAAAAATGATTTTTAGTAAAAAAATGATTATTTCGGAGAAAAACAAAACTCTCCAAATTAATCCAAATTCAATAAAATAAAAGGCTAAATGACATCTCATGGAATACTTATGATGATTGGAGTTATCATAACTCAGCTTCAGTCATCATTCAGAGAGCAATTAATTTATTATCAGTTATCAGACACATCATCTCCAGCTAAAGATGAGATGGAGAGCTCTCATTGGTCTAGTGATTTGATCGAGGTGAAGACTGAAGCTTACACCATTAGTAGGCTTCCCAGACCTAACAAAGTAGGTTTCTAGACCTAGCAGGCAACTTTCCCATGCAACAGGGTTGGTTTTTTGGTTTTAGGGTTTTAGCACTCTCTCATTTGTTAAATAGAGGCTCTTTCAGCTCTATTGAGGATGGATCTTTATGCAAAGAACCTCTGGTGAATTACTATAATTCTTGTTTCTTTTGCAACCATATAATAAATTTTAAGGCTTTGGAGGCATACATGGTGTGTGAATGTGGATGAACAATTGGTGAATGAGGTGAAATGTTTCAATTTTTGTCTTTTATTGCTTAGGATTGGATAATAGCTCATGCTTTAAAAGGCTTCTATAAGCATGTAAGATTGATCATTTGATGTTACAATTTGATCTTTTATGGTTTTGTTTCTATGAATTAAAGTAGCATCGATTATTCAGTTGTATGACATGCTCTTTATATTTTTATTTATCAAACATACATAATCTAATCCATTATTTGCAAGTATTGAGTTGAAATTGTGCAAGTCATCTCATTGAAGTGAGTAGGAGTTTGACCTCAGGTGCATCCTCTCCTCTCAAAGCCTAGGAAACTTCCAAATTTTCAAGATCCAAAAGAATCCAAACCCCATCAAAGTACCACAGGTTTGAGTGTTTCTTTCATATTATTCATCTCTCAAATTTTTATAAAATCTTTATTTCCTTGGGATTAGGGCACATTTTGGCTAAAGTGAACATTCATTCACTTAGCCTTTTCCTTGGTTGGCTTCCCTATTTCTTTTTTGCAGCCTTTTAGGCCTTCTTTTTGTAGTTGTTCCTTCCCTTATTTCGCTGTCCACTTTTCTCCACTTCCCACCCTTTTGGACAGCCCTCTTTTGCCTCCTCTTTCCACTTTTTGCAGCCCCTTTCCATCCTCTTTTTGGGACATATTTTGGGCTGTACTTTCAGCCTTTGAGGCCTTTTATTTGCAGCCTTTTCTCCTTTTGTTTGTTGTCCACTTGTCCCCATTTTTACCCTTTTGGACAGCCCTCTTTTGACTCTTTGTTTCCACTTTTTGCAGCCCCTTTCCATCCTCTTCCTCAACCATCTTTTGGGCTGTACTTTCAGCCTTTTTTTTACCCTCATTTGTAGCCCTCTTTCTCTGATTTGCAGCTCTATTTCTCCCTTAGTTTCCAACCTTATTTTACTTGCCTTTTGTCCTCTTTTCACTCATTTTCCCCCTCTCTTTCCTTGCCTTTCTCTTTCCTCTTCTCTCCCTTCTTTTCTGTAAGTTTGGGTAGTTGTTTTTATCTAGTTTGTAGATTTATTTTCAATTTATTTTTTATCAACTAATCCTATAACAAGTGTATGTCTAGATCTCTTAGTTTCAGGCAGGTGAAGGAGAGCCCAAAGGCCACAAGCAAGCAAGGAGTGCAAAAGAACAAAAAGACTCTCTCCCTCTTCTCTCAATCCCCTTCTTTACTTATTCTTCCAAGAAGCAAAGAACACATCATCATTGTAAAAAACTAATAAGAAGGGCTACTGGGAGTAAGTCTCCTTTCTTTTATACTTCCCCTATTTGGGGGAAGGGTGTTGTGTCATTTTTCATGATTTTTTAGTGTAGTTTCCTTTAAGAAATTAGTTTAGTTCTTTTCTTAGTCTTAGTTTCCATTTTTTTGCTAATTGCTGGTTGTTCCTTAGCATAACCACTAATTGCTAGATTTATTATTGCATTTTGGTATCTTGTTATATAATTGTCAAATCATAAAAAGAACCAAAATCTCTTGAATCTCACCATAAGGTGGATCAAGAGTGCTCTCTGTCGGAGAGTTTAATCAACCACTTTCATCTTAATTATTGTGCTTGTTTAATCAATTAATTATTCAAGACTCTTGAACTTGCAAAAACACAAGTCAACAACACTCTCTATCGGAGAGCATCCTAAGTTTGTACAATCCCTGCATTAGCTGCATATAGATTAGCTAAATCTCTTGAACCACTGTCATAAGACGGGGTCAAGAGCGCTCTCTGTCGAAGAGTCTAATTAATTGTTTTAATAAAATCTTAAACACACATACCCCTTTAATTAATTAACTCCCTTCCCTCCTTGCCGAAGTATGCTCTAACCGATCCTAGATCGGAATACCCAGAAACAACATTGGATCTCTAAACCCTACAAGAGTAATTTAATAACCCTTAAACACCCTTAACCAACGCACCGGAATTGTAGGGATCCTTCCAAAGTACTTCCTATTAGAGGCATCGAAACCTCCCATTGTCTTAGATTCTTGGCTAGCTGGTCACTTGACAATATCATCTTGAGATACTGGGAGGGCCTGACATGTTTTAAATGGAGGAAACTTAGAAGAGTCTCCCAGCTTTGACAAACCTTCGTTGACACCCTAATCAAGAGCATTCTTTAAAATTCTTAAAATCTACCAAGAGCACTTGCAAAACCTAATATTCACTAGCTTAATTCCTAGACTTTATTTCATGCATTTATTTGACTCCATAAGGCACTGGTCCTTCATTATAATTGAGTAATATTCTATCTTGATCAATTGTCTATGGTTTATTTTTGCTGATTATATCTAAATGCTTAAGTTACAAGTCTGGAATATTTGCTTATCTTTCAGTCTCTTGCTAGGAACGTGGATTGCTCTGATTTACGTTTCACATTAATAAACTTAATCATTTCTAATCACAAGTAACTCCTAAACAACACCCATCTGCATCCAAAACATCTTAAAACTTAACTTAAACATTGAGCCATAGAAAATTCTTTGTTAGGGACTACCCCCGTTGGCTTCGTTAGGAGTTAGCCTAAATGGAGGAGCTAGGAGTAGGTGACAATACCTAGCTCTGTGCTTGCCACCAAGGTCACACCTCTCCCACTTTCTCAAGTGAGGAGACAACTTTCGGAATATTTTTGCTGCTGGTGTGCAATCAGTGGACAACATCTTTTGGCGTCATTGCCGAGGACAAATAGTTTTGTTCCTGGAAGACCTTTGTTTCTTTTAGTTTTTTACCTTTTTATCCTTTTTGGTAGATTTTTAGTCCAATTACTCTCTGAAATTAGACTTAAGTCCACCTGGCGAATCCCATGTCAGTTAACACCTCAAGGTATTCTACTAGAAGAAACTCTATAGGTTTGGTCGATTTCATCCCTGACCCCAAAAAGGTCTTAAGGAGGAGATTAAACAAACTATCTTCTCGCAGGATCCTTGGAGAACTTGGATCTGAGTCTGTTTCAGACATCCACATTTTATTTTCTGAAAACACTAATACCACTATTTCTGACATAATGGGCAAGTATTTTACTTAGATTGAATTTTCTTAGATAGAAAGTCAACCCCACCGTCTTCCAGATAAAGCTATCAAGAAGCTCCCAATGTATACAGGCACTGATGCCATTACCTCCATCATGCACCTCAGGAAATTTTCTAGGTGTATCAATGCTTATATAAATGATCCGGTCAGCCAACATGATGACGTGTATATGAAGTTATTTTCTCTATCTCTGGATGGAAAGGCGGGCGACTGGTATATCAATTTACTAGACAATTCCTTTAATAGTCTAGCAGCTTTCAAAACTTCTTTCA
The DNA here is from genome assembly GCA_001517045.1 of Pseudotsuga menziesii. Classification (NCBI taxonomy): domain Eukaryota; kingdom Viridiplantae; phylum Streptophyta; class Pinopsida; order Pinales; family Pinaceae; genus Pseudotsuga; species Pseudotsuga menziesii. The sequence goes on along the minus strand of LPNX010827702.1, from coordinate 2,540 downwards.
CCAACAAGTTCGGTGAAAAGAAAGAAACTTGGCATCAACTTGTGTCCTTGACCAAAATAAAGAAGAAAGACACAGAAACAATGGACGAGTTCAATACTAGGTTCATGGAATTGTCAAATTCCATCCCTACTGAGTATGCCCCAACTAAACAAACCATCCCGGTCTATTATATTGAGGCACTTAGTGGAAAAATGCAGTACCAAATCAGAGACAAGGAGCCTGCTAACTTGCTCCAGGCTCAGGAGATGGAAATCAAGATTGATCTAAACATGCAGTCATCTGGTGAATCTAACCTCCATGGTTATTCAAGGTCTTCAAATCCATTTAAAATTAGTGAACCAAAAGACAAAGATCCTTTATCAGCTATGAAGGATGCCTATGAAAAAAAATGATGGAGATGAAGAAAAATATGGAGGAGGCAGAGCTGTTGTAATGAAGAATTCACCTAATAACCTAGGTCTGGGGGTTACCAATGTACTATGACCTTGCAGACAATTTGATTATAAAAGCACAAATAGGAAATATGGAAGTAGTAGGAACTTACTTGTAATAAATGAAGGTTGATCCAAGCTAACTCCTTCCTCTTTGCTTCACTTCTACAATCTCCAGGATAATTCCTCCTTCAACCTGTTAACAAAGATTCTTCCAATATACAGTATGATTCATATATAAAGATGCATGTTAGGCAAATCACATATCATAATGAAATATAGATATTTACCAAGTCACAACACATGAAACACAATATGGAAGAAGTAATCTGCTTTATTAACAGGAATAGAGGGAGTTTAGGTTACCACCCAATGTCTGAACAAGGGACTCCTCTGTCACCAAAGGACTCTGAGTTTCTCTGCTCCAAAGGTTCTGTATAAAATCCACCAGCATAACTTTGCTCTCCAAGTATGAATATCCAACCCCTCCCCAAGGCCTCTATTTATCTGAAGGAAATGAGGCAATTTTCGAAGGTTAGGGAGGTTGCAGCAGTTAATGGGATTAAGGTAAATGAAATAACTAATTTCCCATTAACGTGTGGTTTTAAAAACTAATTTTGAGGGAGATATGCGCGGGTCTGTAGTAAGGAAACCCGCGCATCATGCGCGACTCTGTAGAAGGGCAACCCGCACATAGATGTATGCGCGACCTGCTGAACATAACACTCGCGCATATGCGCGAGATGCCAATAGGGATAGTCGCGCATGCACTCAAAATCTCAAAATAGCAAAGTAACTAGCTGGGCATATAGGTAATGTATTTCATGATCAACCAAGGTATAATGAAACTGGGCAAACCTCAATCCATAAGTGTCCTTTTGTGTACCGACCTGAGGGATATCAGCACTCGGACGGAGAGGTTCCAATCGGCTGTATAACAGATGCCCCCTAATGTGTGAGGTCAGAGGGGAACGATGGCCGAAATACATTATAATACTAATGCTAGAGAAAACTCAGAAGTCCAGTGGAGCAGAAGGAGTACCTGAAACCAATACATAAGAATGTCATAAACAAAGCTATATCTGAGGATGCTATGTTCAATTTACTGGAACACTAGCTCCTTTACAATATGAGAGTACATCATATAATACGGGTAAAACCACGTATGTACAAAGGTGGAATCAAAGCCACAATATAACAATGATGAGTCTTCAAAGATCTGGAAGCTGGATATGGAAACAGAACATAGTCTTGCGCAACTTAGTTCAAAAGTGAGGAACTAAGGTCTTCATACACGATCCCAAAGAACCAAGTACAATCCAAGCCATGTGAATAAGGGTAAGCTGAAGTCGAACATGGAGAGGATTCAACAGTTTGTCAACCAATAGATGATAATTGACAACTGAAGCAAAGGAATTCACCAATAATGAGAGTGAATCCAGAGGTACTACCGTCAAACTCTAGGTCTTCGTCATCAGGAAGTGCTGAAACTGAACCATATAGTGATAGGGAAGGCGATAGATCCTCCAACGGACCACAAGAGTGACTAGGAACTGGGCAAAAGAAGGTAGACACAAGGAAAAGGATAACAGATATAACAGTGATTGGATCAGGTTATAAATCAGATAGTGAGAAGAATCCTTGAACAGTGAGCACGACACAGAGATGACCCAAGGCAGCGTATAATAGATAGGACAACTAGACTTATCTGTCATGTAGGAGACATGATCAGATTCCCCATATATAAAGGACAAGAGGAAGAGCAAAGACTCAAAGTGGTAGCTGAACACAGATGGACACTGGAACATGGATATCGGAAGGCAAAGAGTGCTATGTTCAAGGATGACATGCTGCCATTACTGAAAACAAGAGAAAACTTCTTCCTTTCCTTCCCTGTTAAATTTTAACGAGTCTAGGAAAGCCAACTCGGTTCCCTCTTCATTTTTTAACAAGCTTGAAGAGACAGGAAAATAATGCTTGATACACTGATCCGTGGATTTTACGAACCCGAACTAGTACATGCTCGTTTGGTGCTTTCATATTTAGAGAGTCTGAAAATGCCAAAGAAGACTCCAGGGGGGTCCTTTTTCGTCCAATTTAGTCTCTTAA
>LPNX010827697.1:8876-29720 GCA_001517045.1 Pseudotsuga menziesii | reverse complement strand
GACATTGCCAGTGGCAGCGAAAGGGGGGATAACTAGAATAAATGTATAGGGGGGATACATAGACGTAACTTTTTGTTCATATACACATAGATGTACTTTTTGATCCAATATTTTGTATTATGGCCATGTGGCATGACAAATTTTGTAACATTATTTCTATACATATATAATATAAAGCAAGGTTCAAATTTATACATATATGGTTGACTTGATCTTGGAACATGATATGTATGGTTCACCTATGTGATATAATGATATGTGTGGTTCACATGTGCGCTAACTTATGAATTTCCAATACTTAAAGGAAGAATTTATGACTCATCAACTTTTTAACATTATGGCTATCCTCAACTTTTTAACATCATAACCATACCATACACTAACTAAATTACATACACTAACAATCATAACACTAAGTCATGCACAGATGTGTAATATATACCATATCATACCCTACAATACCCTATGATACTAACATCATACCATACTAACATACAATAGCATACCATAACATAACATACTAACATCATACCATACTAACATACCATACCATTATAATATACCATACACTAACATCATAACACTAAGTCATGCATGCATGTGTAATATACCATATCATACCCTACAATACCCTATGATACTAACATCATACCATACTAACATACAATAACATACCCTACATCACCCTATGACACTAACATCATACCATACCATTGTAATATACCATACACTAACATCATAACACTAATTCATGCATGAATGTGTAATATATACCATATCATACCCTACAATACCCTATGATACTAACATCATACCATACTAACATACATCATACCCTACAAACCCTAGTTGGTTTTCAATATGTACATACATCCATGTGTTTCTAGTTCCATCTCATAACTTGTAAAGAGGTCACTAAACCATAGTTCCATGTCATAACTTGTCAACCCTAGTGATAGCATGCAAATTGGTGTTCATGAAACCCTAGTTGGTTTCCATTTTGTAAATTTCCATGTGTTTCTAGTTCCCTCTCTTAACTTGTAAATTGTTCACTAAACCCTAGTTCCATCTCAGTATTTGTCAACCCTAGTTGGTTTCCAATTTCTAGTTTCCTCACTTAACTTGTAAATTGCTCACTAAACCCTAGTTCCATCTCATTATTTGTCAACCCTAGTGATAGCATGCAAATTGGTGTTCATGAAAGCCTAGTTTGTTTCTGATTTGTACATGGCCATGTGTTTCTAGTTCCCTCTCTTAACTTGTAAATTGCTTGAAGTAAACCCTAGTTCCATCTACTTATTTGTCAACTCTAGTGATAGCATGCAAATTGGTGTTCATGAAAGCCTAGTTGGTTTCTGATTTGTACATGTCCATGTGTTTTTTTATTTTGTAGCAAATTTATATAACAAGCTAGTCTAGCTCTTACCCAACAAGAACTTCCATAATAAAAATTCCATCATCATACAATTTTCTATGATCTGAGTTTATTGAAAATTGAGTAAAACCTTTGAAAACATATTGCATAATAAAACTTATATAGAATGAAAGACACAAAATAAATATTAAGACATACATATGGAGATTTAATTACCTGTAAAGCGTTGTGAATCTTGGATATAATGAGAGGGACTAAGCTTTCTGTCTGGTTTAATGGCTTCAGCGAAAAAGTGGAATCTAGGTAGTCATTGGCGCCTATTTCACCCATCACATACAAGGCTCTCGATAAATGATCATTGCATGCTGTAAATAGAATTGAACAAATTATTATAAACTAAATATTATTCCTATCCGAAAATATAAGTAACAATATAATTATATTTCTATATTTAGTAATATCATTACCAACTGGATCGGCAGTGCGTGACGTTGTTCCTTTCAAGTCTTGGAACCATCCAATTTGCACATCTAAGGATAAGTCCGTTTGAGTTAAGATCGATCTTTCAGTTAAGAACGAAGTGTCCAAGGCAGTCGTACCAGCAACAACAAAATTGACTCCAAGGTGTGGCTTCCACCAAGCTAAACCAAACTCCATTAATGGAGACCATCACCATCATTAGGCCTAACAACAATCTAACATGTTCCATTTCTACAATATATTTGAGCTACACAAATATGGTGTTCATTCCACCTGAAAACTCTAAGATATATTGACCTTTTGGCGTAATTAGTTACTAGAAACAACCATTTTAATAAGATTAATATGTTCAAAATACGTCGACAAGAATAAATTACTATTACATAGGTTAATTGAAGTTCTAGACTCACTGACTAATGGAATCTTGATCGAAAAAAAATAAGAACCCTCACCCCTTCTTATTCATATTTATAGATTGCATTGAGCGTATCACCCTCGAAGAACGTTACCTAACTGATTGTTCTCATGATGCCACGCTTCCAAATTGAAAGCTTATTGGGCTATGCAATTGAGCACATTGGCTACCAAATGATTCCCACCAGCTTACTGCAGAGACAAATCTAGTTCAACAAATTAGATTGGAAATTGAACTAAAACAATTTAAAGCATAAATCTTAAACAATTGAACTTGAACTTAATCAAACTTTGGATTCTTGGAAATTTGAAATTGTTTACCTAGTTGATCCTCATCTTGCCTTCTTTTCTATGTTTTTTCCAAAAGTGTTTGTGGCTCTATCGAAAGAGATGAGATGTCAATATATCTCCATTTTCTCACTCCCATAAGGGACCATGCACTCTAGGAAATCATACAAACCATCTTTGATCTCCCCTATTAGATCAACTTCTAATTGAACTCTGCATTGATACCTTGTGTTCAAGAAATGCCCAACTACATGTACAGGCCGATGGATTTGATTGTTCCATTTGTTGTCAATAATCTCCCAAAAGGGACCATACTTGGTCACTATCTATGTATGTTTCCTTTATCTTCTCCTTTTCCTGATCCATAGACTCATAAATGTAACCCATGGCCAATCTTTCCCCGTCCACCAACCACAACACCTTCATAAGGGGCTCAACAATTTTCACAACATTTGTTGCTTTTTTCCAGAATGCACTATCATTAACTTTCTTTTTGGAATATTTTGCATCATGCCTACGAGCCCACTTAGATTAAATCCATTCATCACATGAAAACATCTTTTGCAAGTTCTCCTCTTGGGAAATGAGATATTGCAGTATGATGAAGTGAGTTGTGAATCTTGTGATGGCATGCCTAATAAGTTCCATGTTACTAGCATTTTTCTCATTAGATTCAAGACCCATGAGTGGTTGTATATATATTTTGTAATGACCTTGGAATTTTCTACAACATCCTTGACCCAATCTTGTTTTCCTATATCCTCAAGCATGAGGTCTATGCAATGTGCAACTCATGGGCTCCAAAATATGGTTTCATGTTTTCTCTCTAACATCTTACCAACAATGAAATAGTTAGAGACATTATCTATGATCATTTGAACAATATTTGTCACCCCCACCTCCATAAAAACTTCATCTAACAACCGAAATAGAAGGTTTGCATATTTTACCCTATAGGATGCATCAACTGATTTCAAAACATGGTTCCTTGAGGGAAAGAGATAAGGATATTGATTATTGTAGCGTTCGTTGAATTATTCCATCCATATGATATGATGGTAAATCATGTAGTGGTCCATGACTCCCTAAAGTGTTGCATATATATTCATTTACGGACATAACCTCCTTCTTAAAAAATGATCCCCCTCAAGTCATGCATACTAGGGCCTTTGAATCCCTTATCAACAACAATAATGGAATCCCACATGGGTTGATAATAAAGTGAGAAAGCAACATTAAAGGGGATATCTAAATTGTACCACAATCTAATAATGTACTCATAAGCAACTTCTTTGGATTGCTTTCTCCAATGCTCATCTAAGCTGGACTGAATTTGGACCGCTTGAACTTGATATTGAGAGGCATTGGCACTTGCAAAGGATGGAGAAGGTGTAGAAAAACAGTGTTGAAGGGTATTCTTCTTTTTAGGATGAATTTCACAAATGTTTGGACGAGAAGGAGGAACATAATGGAAGGGGTCCCTACAAAAAAAAGAAGGGGAAGAGGAAGAGCATTCAAACTTATTTAATCTAGATCTCCTCATAGTGGCATTAACAAGTTCACTCTTCCTCCCTATCTCATCTCCAATCTCTTTCTGCATAGCCTTATCTTCTTCAAAAAATTTAAACTGATTTAACAAATCAATTCTTATCTCTCCAATTGCTTCATTTGGTGCCTCACATGGTAAAACTTGGCCTCTTATTCCATCTAAGTTTTGCTTCACCCTATGAATGCCCCGCCACAAATATATGTTTGTTCAATATTTGCAAAATATTTCACCATCAACAGTATCAACATGGGCCCATGCAACATATTTGTCTCTTGGAGCTATTAGGAAAATGCAAAAATGGGTTTTTGCAAGTGCAAAATGGAAAAAAAATTGAAAATGAACAAATGCAAATTGAAAATGTAAATGTAACAATATATGTGTACAATTTTGCATTTCAAGTTTGTTTAAGAAAAAGAAAAAAAAAGGATGGATTTATGCTATTTTTTTTAAAAGGGCATAATTTAACAGTTAGCAATTAGAATGAGCATACCTTGAAAGTTGAAGGATTGAGGCTTGAAATAGCTTGAAATAGATTTTTGAACTTGGATTTGGAAATTGTAACTACTCCAACACAGTCCAAGACTCCAAACTCGGCATTCTCTAATTCAACAATCCACACACTACATAGTCCCACTGTCGAGAGTCAAGACTTAACAATCCAACTCCAGAGTCTAGAATCCACACAACCACAATGAATAATCAATTATCACAGTCACTAACAGAAGTTCTTGCTCACAGTTAAACTTCAAACTTCACAACTTCACTATCAATCTGACTTATAGGCTTAAAACTACAAGCTCGAGACTCACTAACTCCTACACAACATGCTTCAGTCTCGACTCTCCAATGTCCAAGACTTCAATTCATGTCTCCAATGTCCAACTCCAAAATGTCTAGAATCCAACTCCAAATTTAAGACTGCAAGTCACTTACAGTCAATCGACAACAAGAGAAATTGTTGTCAACTGACAACAAGAGATATTTGATGAAAACATGTTAGTGAAAAGGGAGGGAAGGGGTCGTATTTATAATTTTTAACATGCATTTAGGGACATATTTAGGTTAGTTTTTATTTTATTTTAATTAAAAACAATCATTTTATTTTTTTGGTCCCTGGGGAGGAGAATGGTCATCAGATGACTAGTTAGTAACAGAATTAGCCGATTAATATAGATTGGTCACAAACTGTACGATTCAGCGTTTGGGCCGGTCGATTCATTATTGAACCGGTCCTCGATTTAGTTTTTGTACCGGTTTAAGGCCCCATATAATTTGGTCGGTTAGATTGGCCGGTTTCGGTTCCAACTTGGCCAATTTTTAAAAAATTGCTTGGGAGTAGTGTAGAACACCTTCCTCGGTAGGAGGGAGTGTTGATTTTTGTACCTAGGAAGTTGTTCCCCTAGTGATTTTTCCTAATTCACTTAAAAGAGACAAATAACATGACCCTTGCATTAAATGTCTTGAGATGAACATTTAATTTCACTTTAGTGATTAAAATGAGTTTTTAATATATTTAAGTGGTGGTTGAGTGAAAATTAATTTATGGAGAGAAATAAAGTGCAATTATTCTCATCCATTTTTCTAAACCAATGAGGGCCCTTGGATTAGATAACCTTTCAGCTACTCAAACGAGAAAATTAAAAAGGCAAGGGAAGACATCTCATTCCATTCTTTTATGAGAATTGAGAGAGCAAGTCATTTTCTTGTTAAGAGGAGGATGTAGTAGTGAAAGGGACAACAATTGTTGGCATGTATATCAAGGCAACTGCAACAACAATTAATGAGCACTCATAACCAGGAGAGACACAACACAAATTTCTAGATTGTTGAGACACAAATCAAGGGATGGAACATTAACATTAATTACTGAAATTGTATAGTAGAGGGTGTGATTTCCTAGGTGGATTGTGAGCACGAATTTTGAGGTAAAGTTGGCACAAAATTTGAGGCTCTATTTGACTATTTTTGTGGGTACAAATTATGAGAAGGATGAATTTATGGGAACAAAATTCTAGGTATGTACAGGATAAAAGTGACAGTCCATACACTGCTAATTTGGCACGAATTTTGAGACTGTTGCACATAAATTTAAGCAACTTAAACACACATTTCAAGGCAACCTGTTGTCTGTAGTTGAGATAAGTTGTACTAGAAACTTGTATTAATTTTTGTACCTTTAATTTATGAAGAAATAAAAATGCACTCTCTCAAATAGGTTTTCTCTTCGTGGGTTTTTCCTGGGTAGATTTTCCAAAAATTACCGTTTCTACAAATTTCATGGCACAATTGCTTTAATTTCTTCCTTAAAATATGTGATATTTCATTCATGTTTTTAAGTCATGTCAACCTAATGATAAACACACATATGTAGTAGATTGAAATATTGGGTGGGAATTACATTTTGACACTAAAACTTGGAAAAATGGGGTTGGGAAATACATTTTAAAATTTACATCAACAAAATTGTGCTCTTGTTATGTTAAATCAACAAGACATATACAACTGTAAATTTCAATTTATGAAGAACATGTGTAGTTGCAAACCAAATATGAAATTGACACAAGTTGTGGAAAACTGACCCATTGTTCTTGAACAAATGACAGTCACATTTGGTTTTATGTCTTCAAAATAGCCTCGTTCATAGATCTCCAAATTCTCCAACATACAAAATCTGGAAGAAACTTGTGATTTCTAACATTCTCCACCCAATGACCAAATTTTTTTTTCAATAGTAGCAGAATCCCCATCTAGTGAGATATGAAATTCTTCAATGCTTTATTTCAATGAAATTTTGTAGAAATTGCAATGCACAAATAAATGATTTACAATGTCAATATCCTTTTTGCATAATAAACAACAGCTAGGGCTAGACCAACCTTTTCTAATCAAGTTGTCCCAAGTCAAAATGCAATTCTCCAAGCAAATCCAAAATAAACGTTTTATTTTCATTGGAATATTCCATTTCCAAAGTTTTCTAAACCACCATTTAGGCTCACCATCATATTTCATAAGAGAAATTGCATCATATGCAATTTTTGGTATTACTTGGCCATTGGAGTTATTCCAAGTCCCAACCCAATATATCATCTTCCTATTTTAGTTTGATACTATTCCTGTATAAAGCCCTTATATATACGTACCATTCCTTTATCCACTGACTGTTAAACTCAATGAAGCATAGGATCATCAGCCTGCATGAATTCAAATGAGAAGAGAAGGTTGCAGAAGAGAGAGAAGAATTTAGCATAGACTAATCAATTACTCATGGAAATATTGTACACACATAGAGACAAAATTTGAATAATATGATTATATTCATGAATCGGCAATTAATATGTAATACAATTGCTATACATATATGAGAATTTGAATGCCTAAGATAGGATTCAAATCTACCAACATGGTCTGACTCCAGAGCTAACTCGGTGTGGGAAAATCACCATTGGAGCTCACTAATGCAACTTTGGATCATTAAAATAGTTCACACTCAGTTAAATGATGAGGGTAAAAGAGAAAATGCGCCCGACTTCCCTTGAATCATGGAAACTAGTGCTAGAGACGTTGGGAGTGATCTAACTTATGGGGATAGAAGCATAACTAGGCTTAACTGAATACCTACTAGAGTCTACTGCTGGAGACAGATGGCAGCACTCAGAGTTGGTTTCCTAAATTACAGGGATTGGTCCCTCGGGCATCTAAACTCATGCAATCAGGTACAGTAAGTGGCATATGTCCCCTAGGTGTGTTCCCCATGCACTAGTGGAGTGATGAAGACCTCCTAAGCTAGGAAAATAAACAATTAGACTATGTGATCAAAGGGAGGATTAATAATAATCCCACCATTGACCTTCTAAATATAGATCCTCTTGAAGCATCTAATAAGATCCAATGTGCATAAATAAAACTGTATATGATAATATTTGAGTGACGATGAAAGAACAAAATTATCTTCTTCCCCAATAAAATGACTCACCCCTACTAACACTTGAGTCCCATTCCCAAATCTCCAGGCAAGTCTTCTAGTTATCCAAGGAAGTGGCTAGACAAAGTCATTCCAAAAGTTTGATACACCCTTGACATATTTAATTGGGTTTCTAATCCATTAAATAAAATGTTTGTTTTTAAGATACTTAGCTTTTAGGGTATCACTACATAATCCTTTATCGAAACTCCCTCACCAAAACCTCTTATTATACATAGGGAACTATTGAACCAATGGAGATTTTTTATATCCCGACACCCCATACTCTTTGTCTTAGATAACCTTCTCCAACTAACTAAATGCATCTTCTCACTTTTATCAATCTCAAACCAAAGGAAATTTTCCTAATCATTTTCTTAATAATATGGGGAATATTTTCTAAAGAAAACCATAATATTGGTATCCAACTAATAGAGAATAAACCAATGCGAGTCTTCCCCCCAACGATAAAAACATGTAGCACCAATTACCTATTCTTTTCTCAATCTACTTTACCAGCCACATATAGTCAGTAATTTTATAATTGTTAGGATCCAATTGATATCCAAGATATTTAAAACCACATTCCATTTCATCAACTTTGAAAGGGAACAAAGAAGTAATATGAGAAAATTCATTTTCATCCACAACATTCCTGAGGAGACTAGACTTGTTTGTACGTACCTCCATTCTGGTAGAAATACAAAATAAAGTAATAATCTCTAGAAATGTATACCATTCTGCTACAGTACCATTACCAAAAATGACCACATCATCAACAAAAAGCATATATGTAATATAATGGACAAATGTTATTTTGATACTTGTTAATATTCCTTCATTCTTGGTGCACAAGTCATTATGCTTAGTCCTTCAATAAGCAACATGAACAATAATGGGGAGAGTGGAAATCCTTTCTTGATCCCCTTATAAGTCTAAACGAATTTAGTTGGGGAACCATTAATAAGGAAAAAAAATCATGTCGAGGAAACCCATGCCACAATCCAGTCTATAACTACCAAAGTCAGGCCTATCTAAAGAAGCAACAATCTTACAAATACCCAATTCACCTTGTTGTAAAATTTGACTAGATCCATCTTGGGGATTAGAGCCTCCAAATTTTTATCCTTAATGGAGTGTAGACACTCCTTAGTAACACCTATGGCATTTAAGATTTGTCTATTTTCCAAGAATCCAAACCGCTCTTTGGTTACCATTTCCTCCAGTTTAGGCTTAATCCTTTTTGAGAAAATCTTGGTTATAATCTTAGAGACAAGGTTACAGAGAGAGATAGGCTTAAAATTATCCAATTATTCATGATTGTCACTTTTGGAGATAGGGGTGATAAATGTAGAATTCAATCCACTTGATACATAACCCTGATTTCTTGATTGTTCAGCCACATCTAACGGGCCTCTTCCCAGTAATTCATAAAATTCTAAGAAGAATTCTACACACCCCAATCATTGTTAAAACTAGAGCCCCACATTGTTATTTTCATTGTAACATTTTTTAAATTTTAGCTACAAACATTAGCGTTCGAATGTAACGCCGTGATCAATGGATATTTATGACGCAAATCATTATTAAAACAAGAGGCCCTACCCGCCTAAAGGTGGGGACTAACTAGAGCCCCACATTGTTAGTATTGTAACTTAAAAAAAATTATTATAACAAGAGTCCCTGCCACCCTAAAGAAAAGGACTAACTAGAGCCCCCACATTATTAGTATTGTAACCGTTTTTTTTTTTAAATTTATCTACAAACATTAGCATTCGAATGTAACACCGTGATGAATACATATTTATCACAACACCATGTATAATTATAGTGAGAGTTTAACACTAGCAATTGTCTTTCATAACCAGCATAGATCCAAATTGTAGGCTCTATCAAGCACCGAGAGGGATCAAATCTCCTGAGGTGCAAACCTCTTCTCAGGTATTGCACGTCCTTGAGTGAAATTATAGGCTTAAAAAAACAATCCCTACCCCCTCCCCACCACTAACCTCTAATACCTCTGTTTTCCCACTCAAGAAGGTTTGCACCTGGGATATTTGATCCCTCTTGATGCTTGATAGAGCCTAGAATTTGAATCTAGGGCAGGGAAATAACACCAATTAATTTTTTTTTTAATTTATAAATTTATTTTAAATTTATAAATAACACCAAATAAATCAAAATAATTTTTATTAAACTAATATTAAAGAGAAATATAAATATGTATTTGTACATAACTATACATTTTTACTCTTTTATGGAGTAAAGGTACAAGCACCGGGACTTCAGTTAGTGAACCTCTCACATAGCACGTGCGATCGTGAGATATTAAAGAATACCCTTAATTTCAAGAGATATTGACCCAAACTCTTTTTGTTGAAACCCCCTCCCAATACTTAAACCATCCTCCCCACCCCTTTTTATACCTAAATCCTTATAAACCACCCTACCCACCCCCACCTTAAACCCCTCATCCCCCCAATACCTGCAATATATTGGTTCGATTTTTTATAATTTTAAAACCCACAATATGAACTAACGTGATAGGATATTGGCCAACAAGTGAAACCTCCGTGGGTACAAGTATGCACTATGAATGCACAAATACACCACTCTAAGAAAACTGCTCAAAATTAAAATGTGTATTACTTTCTATGTGATAATTAGCATTTATACCCATGCACACCTTCACTCAAAAATATTTTTGTGGGTAACATGAATATCCAAATTGGGACTTGCAGGGTTCATATTTTTTGTTGGTCAAGAGGACGTATGGTTGTCCATACATTCTCAATGTTTCAACTAGCATGCAATTTCCATTTCCACATCATATAAACTGGCATGCAATTCCCATAATTTCGGAGTCGGTATAAGGGATATTCTGAGAATAAATAGATTTACCATAAACAGTTGTGGATGGTCATGACCAAGCCAATCATTTAACACAATTTGTTATGTTTAAAAAAAATATTACAAAAGTTTGTTATGTACATTGATTACAATCTCTCTCTTTCTCTCTCTCCCTCTATATGAAAAGTACTATACATTTGTTTAAGAGTATTTTTGCAAGATATATCGAAGGTAAAAACAATGTATGAAGAGGTAGCTAAAAATGATATCATAGAAATCCATAAAATGGTGTAGTGTTATCTAGTCTTGTCTAACTCTTAGTTTCTATATTTTGCAAGTTTCATTGATACTCATATGATTCCCTCTCAATATGGGTTGGAGAGATTTCACAAACAAAGCTTCATTATTTTCTATACAAATTCAAACCAAAAACACTGGTCCGTTTCAAATCACACTTTGTGATATATATATACATGAATATTTTAGGGGCGAAATTTAGCCCATGGGCTGTTTTCCCATTGTTTTGTCCAAAAAAAATTCGCTAATTTGCATTTTTTGAAGCCCTGTTTTGCCCAATTTCGATAAGGTAAAATATTTTCACTCTAAAAATAACCAAATTATTATATAAACTATATTAAATCCTTAGAAAGTGAAATATTTTTAGAATAATATCGCCAAATATTTTATAGTTGACATTTTAAGAATTAGTAAGATTCACCAACATTTATACACTTTTAAATATGTATGGATCCTTAAAAATTTCTCACACACACACACACACACACATTTGTTTTAGATTATTTTTGCAATATATATAGAAGGCAAAAACAATATAAGAAGAAGTAGCTAAAAATTTATCATAAAAATACATAAAATGGTGTAGAGTTATCTAGTCTTGTCTAACTCTTAGCTTCTAAAGTTTGCAAGTCTTATTGATACTCATATGATTCCTTCCCAATATGGGTTGGAGAGATTTTACAAACAAAGCTTTGTTATTTTTATGTACACATTCAAACCAAAAAAATGGTCCACCTCAAATCACACTTTGCAAATTTGATCTATTTCTTAGCTCCAAATCCTTCAATTTTTAGCTAGGATCCATTCTTAACCTATTCTTTATCTTTCTCCTTCTAATAAGTAAGGAAGGAAGAACAACCCCACATGGGCAATGATACAAATTTTACCTTAGTAAAACACTTGAATTTGCTTTCACGTGGGTGGAAAAGCATTGAAAGAATTTAGAGAGGGATATTAAACTAAGGTTAATAAAAAGCTAATAGGAACATGTTTCTTGGAAATAATCTTTCATTTAGGTGAACACTAGAGAATTAGTAGGTTACTCAATTGTGTTCAACTCAAACGTTGAAGAATAAGTATAATAGGAGGTTGGTTTCATTTCCCTTGAATATGAGTCGGAGTAATTGCAGGTATTAAAAATCAAAATGCCTAAAATAATGAGCAAGCATGTTTAATGTTGTGTTGGTATTAACGATTTGGCTTAGTGGCCGATTGTATTTGAGAGTATACAATTGTTTGAATTGTAAGCTCAATGAAGAAATGTCAAAGGATAACAAGCTAGAGACAGTTAAACTATGACACAAAGATAATTGTAATTTCGCCAAGGAAAAAAGGTGGATCGTCATACCATGTGGAGGCACAGAAAATTTTAAGGACTCGTAATTTCCTCAAAGTGTAGAAACCTTGGAGAAACTTACTAATTCTTAAATTTGGCAATATTTTTTATTTTATTTTTTTAAATCCCACGAATTTTATATAGTTTCTTGACAATTTTGGTGATGTTTAAAGTAAAATATTTCTATCCTGTGGAATTTGATTGAATTGTTTTAGAAAAAAGTGGAAATTGACAAAAGAAATTGGCAAAAAACATGGAAAAGTATCCCATGGGCTAAGTTTCACCCCTAAAATTTTCCCTAGGTGGAAGTGATATGCCTAAAGAAACAAACCTTATTGATGATGTCATAGAGAGTTAAGAATCAAAAATGGGAAATCATGTTTACATTTCTTTCAAGTGGGCAAAGAGAGAGATGTGCTTGGAACACAAAATCAAAGAGAGCATGGCTTGCACCTCTGAAGAAAGAAGAAAATAGATGAATGAAAGAGTGTCAATACAAATTTCATATAGACATAGAAATAATATTTGATATTTATAAATGTCCAAATCAAGTAAAACCACGTACTGGATTTTAACGTCCATTTAAACCCTCTGAAAAGGTGAGAATGTAAGTTTTGACATGTTCCCTTGTGAATGTGTTGTTGTGTGTCGGTAGCATTGAGACCATTGAGGGAACTCTAAACATCGTGGCCGAACAATCAAGTGTATTCAATGCCAATAAAATCAAAGATTATGTTGTAATTCGAATGAGAAGAACACAAAGAAGAATGTATCTCCTTCCATGTTGGTCCAAAGAAACTTAAAAACTAAATAAAATTGCCACAATTAGGTCAAGATCATCGATGAAACAACATTACTTATAAAACTCAAACACACAGTAGATATTCCAATTGTTTATAACACACCATTGTCAAAAAATAATAATGAAAAGATCATATACAAATACATGCACTAGAACCCTTGATGCACTAAAACCCTTGACACATTGACTACAAATATACTAACACATAAAATGAAAAATAAAGCGACAAAGCATTAAAAAATATGGATGATAGACAAGCCCACAAGGGTCGTCTAACAAGATCAATGTCCAATGCACAAATACCATCCCATCGAAGCATGATTATCATATAAATTATTAAAGTAAAACGTCATCAAAAGTTAACAACCACATGGAAGTGGAATTTAGCTGAATGATCACAACCATCTTCTTTTTTGTTTTGTTTTATTTATTTATTAATAATTATTTACATGATGATTTCTTTATTTATTTGTTTATTTTGAGTTTTTAAGAGTAATATTTAGACGTCACAATTTATGTACATAACCTTCACAGTATCAACGTATACATTGACGATAATGCTATATCAACCTATCCACACATTTTAATAAGAATCTAGTAAACAAAGACCCTTCTTAGGTGATTTTAGTAGGGGCTTCTATTTGTGTTTTTACTTTGTAATTCCATTTTAATCTATGCAAGCACTGGAAGTAGCGTCAATATTTATGTTACACATATGGTTTGAGGAACTTGGGCCAATTTTTATGATAAAATCTCCAAAGTCATATAAAATCATATAGATTTCGTGCAATGTCAAAATCGCTCACTTAACTTCAAACCTAAACAAATCAATACCCTCAAAGATCCTCGTTAAATTCCTTAAAAAAATAGGCAATGCTTTGGTGTAAAACAATACATACTTATAATGGTTTAATACAAATATTTTTAAAGCCTTCTCTTGAATTTGTAAGAGAGAAAAGGCATCTTCGTGTTCATTCTTCTTTATGTTATGTGTTAGAGGGAAGTATGTACACCACAATATCATTCGTAGCATACAAGTAGGCTCCTACAAAGAATGAAAATACCTCTATATTGTGGTTCCATTCCCATTGTTTAAAGGCCCTTATTCTGTATATTTAGTTTTTTTCGTCAAAGGTCCTTTAAGATTTGTAAATGTTAAATGAGTGTACATGTGTTCAGAGTGTTAAAGTCAAGTTAAGAGTTGAGAGATTATTGTGGTAAAGAGCTGGAGTCAAATTATTAATGTTGAAGTTCAAGTTAAAGTGAAGTTTGAAGGTCAAGCTAAGTGAGTCAAGTAATGATATTGTCAAAGATTGTTAAGTAAATCATGGCATTGGTGCATCAATTAAGTTTGCCAAGCCAAGGTGATAGATCTCTTGTTGGATGGAGACGACATTCCAACAAGAAACATATTTGATGCAAGAAATTTTAGTTGTGGGTGTAAGCGAAAAATGACTTGAAGAGTAATTAAGAATCGGTGAAAGATAGACTTCTGATGCAAAATAACAAAGGACTATGGTGTATGGCGAAGGACAAAGCAAGAAGACTCTAGTGGAAAAATATATGAATAGTGCTTAGATATAAATAGCAATATGTAAAGGGTTTGCATTTATTGGACTTGTATGTTGGGCATATGTATTGGGATAAAATAGTAATGATCACCATAGTGTTCTTAAGCATTTCAAAAGCTTGTTGTACTTGAGATAATGATGTACATGTAATGTAAGGGGTGCATGATCGGTTGTACCCAACACCCCATAGCTTTGGTCCAAGTTGTAAAGCTTAGCCATAGGCAGGTTGTATTCCCTAGGTTGTTGTAAAATCTGTTCGTATTTTTTAGGCATACGTGTTGTGATGAAAAATCACACAAGGTTATCCTTAAAGAGGAAGTGTGTTATAGCTCAAAATGACACATCTTTGCTTGTGACTATTTTCCCATGATTCCATCGCATGTCGACACTTCCATGACGACACTTCATGAAAGTCACTAAAAGACACTGAAAAACACCAAACGTAGATGATCGGTATCTTGATTTCTATAACTCCGTTTGACCTCTTATCTATACTGTTGGAAAGGTATTTGAGTTAGCTAAAACTTTCTAGAAGACACCAAAGTCTAAAAATGCATAGAAGTACCCTAAAAATGAGATTTTTGATGCACATGCGAGTTGGCTTAATGAAATCTGTGTGTTGTATGCGACTTGTCTATATAATACTCGCATGTACCCTGAAAACATGACTATTTGCATTGCAACCCACGTGTATCCCCTGAACACGCGATTGATATCTCTGCAACCTGAACACGCGATTGATATCTCTGCAACCTGAACACGTAAAAAAACGTTTTTCAAAATTTGGGTAGTTTGGGTGGTTATGCAACTGACTCCTTAAGTTGTAACTACTTTGTCTTCGACCCTATCTCTTCACAAGCATATAAATAGAGGTAGGGAGGTCCATGAGAGGATACTTGAATATTTGCATTGTTATGATGGAGAAATTGGGACTCTCTTTGCCCACACCTTTGCCCTAGAAGCTTTCTCCTTGCGTTAGAGAGCTTGGAGATTGAGTTCCTTGGAGAAGATAAGCAACAGAACCAGATCAAGGTTTCGTGAGGTGCCCAACTTGAAGAGAAGGTATATTTGTACTTCATTTCATGATTAATAAATATGTGATATTTTTCTTCTTCCCAAATCATTGTTCAATGTGTGTTTGAATCTTTGTTTATGATCAGATGTTATGTTAATCAGATTATTATTTCATATTTATTTGATTATCACTGCTTTATATGTGGTCATATTGGTTTGAGGAAGGTATAATTCATTTTGAAGGTCTCTTGGATCAAGAGGAGCAAGAAAAGCAAGAAGAGCATTGAAGGGCTACTTGGATCAACCTTCCTTTGGCTAAGGTATGAACCATTCCAATCTCTGATCTTACTTGTATTTACTTGCATAACTATACACATCTCTCTTTCAACCCCAGTACGTTGATGGCCTCTTAAACCCTAGCCATATGAAACTTTCCTCTACAACAATGTGGCATCAAGCTATGGAATTAACCACTGTGAGAGGTACGGGGTGACAGGTGTACCCTTATGCTAGCTTGATGTTGGATTGGAGAAATTGAATCTTCGGTTAAAGGGTGAATGTGTGAGGTAATCTCAAGTTGTATGTTGGTTGGGACCAAGAGAAAGTTTAGAATGTTGATGAACCATGTATTTGAAGAGGATTCCTAGAAAACTGGCAAGTACAGCAGATGGCACCCATGTATCTTGGTAGATGGATTTCTTTTTATATGGACATCAACAATGTTTTTATGCAGGTGAAAAAAAAGAAAATGAAGCAAAAAGTTCAAGTGAAACCCTTAAAAAGTGAATGAGAAAGCTTAATAATAAAGGAAGCCCAAGATAATGACCATCAAGATTGAAGACCAAGTTGAGGACCTAACTTATTGATGAAGACCTAGTCAATGACTCACGATGAAGAAGGACCAAGATGAAGACACTTATGGAAATTGACCCAAAAGAAGACTAAAACAAAACCACCCATAGTAATGACAACCAAACACTTTGTTACCACTAGTAATGACAAACAAACACTTTGTTACCACTAATAAACATTAAGGGAGAGTGTTAAAACAATGGTTAAGACTTGTAATGTTTATTAGATAGCGTGGGGCTGTAGAAAGTTTCAGAAAGGGCAAGAGTTCGAGAAGCCCCAAATCAAAGGGATGGCTGGCAAGTAGAATAGTGCATTGCATTGTAGTGTGGACAGTTGGAACAGTGACCCTTAGCAAAGAAAAATCTAGATAACAGGTTTCTAGTTCCACCCTCTTCTCATGTAATTTTTGGTTGGTTATAAATTGAAATGAATCCTTGTCATCTGAGCAAGGCCTTCCCGTCTGTAATCATCTCCTTGTCTCTGTCTGTGTATTCTTCATTCTGTGTTTTTCAATAGATAGTTACTAGATACTGAGGGAAAACACCCACTAATGTTTATTAACATGGAACATAGTCTTGAAATGTTGAAATGAGCGACATGTAACAGAATCTTAATGTTTTTATATATATGACTTTAGTAAAAGATTGAAACCAGTGGAAAACTTGAAGCTGATCTAGATGGCTCCCACAATCTTCAAGGAAAGTGGGAAATTAAGCTGGAAAATAATCCAAATAGTTATCACATATTCAGAGAGCAGTACTTGTTGACAGGGATGCGATTGAGAGAGGCATCACACAAAGGAATTCTTATTTGCCAATCTCAAATTGAAATGAGATTGAGCTGAATTTAGTGGCTAATCATGTTATTAAGTTTGATTTCCTCCTTGTACTTCATTATGGGGCTGTTCCTGTAGCAACATTTGGTATTAAGCTATATAGCGATGTCATGCAATAGCTCTTTCTGGAACTTTCAGTGCATCCAGAGAGCAGCTTGCTATTGAACAATTGGAGGACCATCGATAGGATCGATTTCTTCTTATGAAAGAGCTCATGCAGTATTTGGATCTGGATTCGGTAGCAGTTTTTTTTTCGCCAGAGCAGAAATTTTTCTGTATACTGTACATTGTTTGACAGGGGCACAGAGAGCTGCGACTATTGGAGAGGATTGTATAGCAGTGTACGCTGGTGGAGGGCCTTCACAGTATGCTCAAGTGTTCTTACAAACATAATTTGAGGATCTCCAAGGCACTTTGGCAGAAGCTCCTGGCGGTTTTCAGTCACTTTGGAGCTCTTCGTGACTATTTTGATTGAAATTAGGGATGGAGAATAGATTGAGACGACCTGCAACTAAGTGCAGCGGATGTAAAGGCTCTATTGTAGACCTGATCGTTCGTTTTTTTGGCAGTCGCTACAGGGATCTTTACATACACAGCTTTAATTTCCTAGCTGTTGATTAATCCTTCTGTCTCTCCAGGAATCCAGTAGGAAGCTATGTGATTTATTACTAACAGATGTAAGAAAAACATTTGACGTTACCATGTGTTTGGTTATCTGCTTATTATGGCTATTTGACAAAGAGGAAACGACTATGTTTTGTAATGACATGAGTTATAGCTTGCCGACTAATGACTTCATATTATCTCACAATATTTGGAGCTAGAAACAACAATATGTTTTGTCTGAATCATGTAGGAGTTCAAGATTGTATAAAGAGGATATTATTATAAGCTTTTGACATATAGGAAGCTTGAAGACAGTGGGAAGATGGAGGATTTCATTTCAAAAATCATGATAATGTTTTGCAATGACATGACTTGAAGCTTGCAGACTAATGACTTCATATTATCTCACAACATTTGGAGCTAGATACAACAATATGTTTTGTTTGAATCCTGTAGGAGTTCAAGATAGTATAAGGAGGATATTATTAGCTTTTGACATATAAGAAGCTTGAAGACAGTGGTACATTGTTTGACGCCCACATTGATGAGTTTCCTGGATTATTACTATTGATCTTCAATGGGTGGTTCATGTAACAGCTTGCCAGAGCAGCTTGGTTATTGAAAAATTAGAGGATCTCAATTTCGTTTTGTTTAGATCATAGCATAGCTTAAGAGCAATCTAGCTGTAGCAACTCATTAACTTAAAGAGAAATCTAGATGTAGCAGCTCATTCTAAATGATTTTGACAGTGACAATACAAGGTATATTGTTTGACGCCCACATTGATGAGTTTCCTGGATTATTACTACTGATTCTCAATGAGTTTCCTGGATTATTACTACTGATTCTCAATGGGTGGTTCAGGCAATCCTTATATACTGGACAGACTTTCCCTCGGGAGGGGAGCCTGTCCAATGGACACCGTCGGATTTCTCATCCAACGGTGTTCATTGGACAGGCTCCCCTCCAGAGGGAAAGTCTGTCCAGTATATAAGGTGCTGCTCTGGCAAGCTGTTACTCTAATTTTTCAAAACGAAATTGAAATCCTCTAATTTTTCAATAAGCCAAGCTGCTCTGGCAAGCTGTTACATGACCCACCGGAGCGCCTTATATACTGGACAGACTTTCCCTCGGGAGGGGAGCCTGTCCAATGGACATAGTTGGATTTCTCATCCAACTATGTCCATTGGACAGGCTCTCCTATGGATTTCTCATCCAACTATGTCCATTGGACAGGCTCTCCTATCCAACTATGTCCATTGGACAGGCTCCCCTCCCGAGGGAAAGTCTGTCCAGTATATAAGGATTGCCATCATAGCATAGCTTAAGAGCAATCTAGCTGTAGCAGCTCATTAACTTAAAGAGAAATCTAGCTGTAGCAGCTCATTCTAAATGATTTTGACAGTGACAATAATACATAAATGATTTTGACAGCAATACATTAACTTACAGAGAAATCTAGCTGTAGCAGCTCATTCTAAATGATTTTGACAGTGACAGATTTTGAATGCTGAGCAAAAGATATACATAAACTTTGTAAAAGAGCTAAACAATATAGATAAAGCATATAAAAACGTAATTTGACACTTATAAAAATTAAATGAAATAACTATTTTTCTTTAAAAAAAACTCCAAAACTATTAATTCAACCAACATTAATGGAATATGAAAACAATTCAACACAAAAAAACTATCATATATGAATGAAATATAATATTAATATAAATATAACCCAAAACATCCAAAGTACATGACTGCCTTTCTCTCACAAAACCTTCTTAACCTAAAGAAAAAATAGATAAATTCTAAAACAACGTTGTGTTTTCTGGTCTGTATATTCCAAACCCATTTGGGTTTTCTGGTCTGTATATTCAATAATTAATTCTTCCAGGGACAAGCATTCTCAGTCAATGAGCTGAAATGTGGTATCGTATACTTGGGTTGATTGACAATGAAATCTGAACTCAGTTTATATGCGGCTTCGGTGAGATGTATTCCATCCCAATTGGTGTATGTTGCTGGATTAGAACATGCTAACACTCCTTCTGTCCCACATAGATCAAACAGGTCGAAATTGTAAGTGCCTCCACCTCCGCAGCATGACTCTTTTGTGTTACTAAAACCTGCTCCCCCATGCATCACATCATCACAAACGAACGTTGCCATTAAATATGAACAACAAAACAAAACTATATATTATATGTGTGTGAGGGAATATATCAATACGTAAATTAATACATACCGTATGCCAAAGGGTTCTTGAGTATTTCAAAAGCAATATTATAGTAATCTCCATACACAAGAGTGACTTGTGGATATTGAAACATTAGATCTACCAGTACATTCTGCAACAATTCGTTGTGGAATATGGAGAGATCATTGTACGGTATGAGACAGTTGGTCTCATCATAATCTTCTTTGACCACAGAAGCTCGAACAGTAAGAATTGAGGGTGAACATCCCAGTGGTGGGATTCCTTGAACAAAGATGTATTGCACCCCGTTTTCTATCAATTTCTGCCAAATTCCATTATATAAACTCAGTAGATTAAGAAAAATGCTATTTTAAAATAGGTGTTACTTTGATTTTGTAGCAAATTTATATAACAGGCCAG
>LPNX010827686.1:109159-124580 GCA_001517045.1 Pseudotsuga menziesii | reverse complement strand
TTAAAAGGTACATGATGTATATATTGTAATTAATCGTGGTGTGGAGCTAAAGGAAAAATCCCCACCATTGATTTGGTTGTGTTATGTTTCGGCGATTGGAATTGTTGCCGATGGTATATCGTGCTATCCAACACCTTGTAGTTTTGGCATCATGTAAATATGCATTTTAATTAAAATGAACCCCAACCAGCTACGTCAATGCAACCATGATGAAAAGGGCATGCGTTTCCTAAGGATAAGGAGGGGGAATTATTAAACCTTGGGCCAATGGGGAAAAGCCATGTGTCAGCTGTTAAACCAATTTAGTTGTCACCCACCCTTTTGAATTACTCGCATTTCCTTGTCTCATCAGTCAACTACCACATTAAAAATTCTGTTGATTAGTTGGGAGTAATTATTGCTGGGCATTGGTGTGTGGAAGGACTGTCAGCCCTTGCTTACATGCACAGTCCACCAGCGAACTCTCACTTCACATGGACAGGGAGGCAAACAACTCCATTCCCCCCGATTCTTCCATTTGTTTCCATCCACACGCAGAGACAGTCGCTCCCTTCTCCTCATGCACAGGTTGGGATTCTTCATTATTCTCCTCACACACAGGCTGGGATTCTTCATTATTTTCCTCACGCAGCAAGCTGGGGAGCTATTTTCTGCCATCCATGATTTCCCTATGAAGGATCCATTCATGATTTCTACTGTGGGGGTGTGTTTCCATACCGATTTTGTGGTTGGTGTATATGTTTTCCCTGCCCAGGCTGAGATTCTGATCACCTATTCTATTTCGGGCTGTGTATTTTCCATTGTTTCAGTGTTGAGATCGGGGCTATTGTTTTCACCATGATTTGTGGTTTGATGTCGGTTCTTTTTCGTTTTGGTTTGCTGTGGCTATTATTGAGTCATTTTGGCCACGATAGGGCCAAGAACGACTCAGGAATCAATTTTCCCTACCCAAGCTATGAACCGCTTGTTTTGTTGCGTGTATGCAGTGGTTGGTCTTCGAATTGTGTTGGCTTGGATGATTTGTTGATGGCCTGATAAACCCAACTGTGTTAGCTTGCTAATTTGTGTACTCTTGGCTATGTGTAAGCCTTCTTATTCCTTATTCCTTGGGAAATCATGCCCAGCTCAGGGGTGGCAGTGTTGCTGAGAGATTAAGGAGCACACTGGCCTATGGTTGGGTGGAACGTTGCAACGACGTAGATGGTTGCGGGATGAATACTGCATAAGATAAGTATTCTTGACTATTCCATCTCTGCAATTATATTTGAGGTCTAATGAATTATGATGAACTTATTGAATGCTTGAATGTATGGTTTTGCTTCTGCTGTATGCTTAATAATTATGCATCTCTACATGTTTTACTTCAAATCATTTCAGTTTGTCAGTTTTTAGTTATGTCAAACTTCATCGGGCTAGTGGTTCGGGTTATATCATACTGTGGTAGTGTCCTCTTCGCCGGTCGGAGGTTTAGGGACGTTACAGTTGGACACCCAGGTGGAGGACTTTGTTTCTTCATTTCGATGAGGTGCTGATAGAGTTTATCACTATTATCTCTGTTCATTATTAATAGAAATATCCATTTCTCTTCCATTACATGTGTATGACTATGAATATTTTGATCCATGGATGTAGTTGTATTTGATTAGACATGTTGGATTTATATATGTTAGAGTAGGCCTAATACTTTAACATCTATCATGCTTGTCTTGTTTGTTGTTAATGAGGCTGAATTGTAGGTACAAGTGTGTTGGAAAAGCTCAATTGGGATCTATACAACTGTCCAGAATAAGGTATGTTATGTACCCCTTAGTGTTAACATCATTTGTTTCTCTTCCATTTTGAAGTGGATTGATTTCTGGTGTCATTCAATATATTGTGGTCTACCCCAAGCCATAGGAAGTTTCTCTCCATAACAAAATTGGCGACTCCCCTAGGGAGGTTCCTTGTTTTTTCTTTAGGGTTTGGGTGCAAAATGTGCTTGAATTTCTCTCAGTTTCTCTGTGTTTCTATGTCGGGTATAGAAGTATGTTATTCCATTAGTGTCCTTTTGAAGTAATTTAGGTCTTAGCTTATCATTTTATCCCCTTTCTCTTGTTGTACGTGGGATTTTTCTTTACAGACATGTATACATGTGGTTTTTCCTTAACAAGTTGCGTATACACGGGATTTTACCGCAGACAGTTGCATATGCCCCTCTTTTGAGTGTGATTTTGGTGTTTGAGAGATGTTGGGTGGGTTTTGAATGTTGCTGAGTCTTCTTGGGTGCTTTTGAGGTCTTTCTATTGCCTTTGTGTCTGACTAGAGACCTTTTCATTTTCTTTTTAGGTAAAAGTTGTTCTTGTCATATTTCTCTCTTTTTGTTTTGGTATTAGTGCATTATAAATTTTCTGTCTCATTTTCTTTCTTGGCTTAGGTTTGCTACTTGCTGCAGGGTCTGGGAGTTATAAATTCATTTACTGCATTTACATATCATTTACTTCGAAAATACAAAAATATTTTATTTTTGCATATTTATGCATGATGCATGTGCATGGATTAGTACTTGCATTTAGGTTTTGATTAATTGTACAGTAGTTAGGCTTTCATATAGGGAAATTTGCATTGACATTTGAAGGAAAATTTATGCATTTCATATAGTGGCATACCCTTTTTTCATTCAAAACAAATTGCACTTGGAATCGTTTGTTAGGTGTGCATATTTACTTTACTGCTGAGTCATAACATCACTAGTTGCACAACCATTTACTTTGAGTAATCAAAACCTTAAAATCAATGCTTAATTTAAAATGAATTATACTTTTTATTTGATAGTGGTGCATTAACAATCTTATGTTTTAGAGTCTTGGAATAGGTTTTTGTGAGTAAATTTCTCCAAGACTACTAAACAAAACAAGTAGGTGTTTGTCCATGTGAGAGAGTGAAATCCTTGGTATAATTAGTGTTCTCAGGGGGCTCCTCTTACACAGGAGTTAAGCATGAGGCAATGTACACATTTGTGGTGGGGATAGCCCCTTGCCACTCTCTGTTCAGTGTCATATATACTTCTAGGATATTATTCGTATCTGGGAGATTTTTAGGTACCTTTGGTGCTTTTGATCTTCTGGATTTGTTACCCTTCCCATACGGTAGATCCCGGCTGCGACTGTCTGCTTGAGCATTGGTTATATTGGGGTGTCCTTAGTTGCATTACCTAGGTATCACAGGGAGTACTTGCAGAGGTTATTCTATGAGTGTCCTAGCCAGGTAGGGGTCAGACAGCATAGTAGCTTTATGCGTTGAAGCTGAGGGACACTATAATTGGTTACACAAATACTCTTATAGTGTATGGGAGTCTCATGCCTCTCCTAGGAGAGACATACTTGCTACATTTGGGAGCTCATTTATCCTCCCCTTGTGTTGCTTGCACTTGGCTTAGATTTTATTAGGAGTGTGCTCTTTGTGCTCTAGATTTCTTTAGGGTTCGTTATTGGTTGAGTCTTTTTACTTTTGTGGAGTCATTGTGGAGTGAGGTCTGAGACGTCACCATTCTCGCCGTCTTGCAGGGATTTTGCCTTGTAGATATACTCCTCCTCAAAAGAGGACTATAAATTCTATGCGTAGTCATACACACTTTGATTCACACACTGGTCTCATCATGAGTCATACATCTGAGACATCGGAGGTCCCTCCTTCTCTATCCTCTGGGATGGGAAACACATCATTTAGCAGACCTGAGATTCTGGTTGGAACAGACACTCATGGGGGAGATGTTTATTTCAATTCACAACCCCATATGTATGATTTCACAGTTGCTTATGGGAGGTCTTTCACACATTGGATGAATAGTGATACTCACCATGTTCCCTCGAGCTACGGGCCTTTTTTATATGGCATGCTAGATATGACCAATAGTTTTTCATCATCTTCTATCGATCCTGGTGTTGGTCCTCGTGGTGTTCCTGGGGGAACTAACATCCCTTTCCATGGCGATAAGTTTGGTAGTGGTCATATTGCACCTTCCACACCCTTTGTGGAAGGAATTCCATACCCCTCATCTAGGAATAATATTAGGATCCCTTCTAGCGGAGGTGGACCTAGACATGTGAACATTGGAGGTACACCATACATTACATCATATGTTACTATATCTTCTATACTTGTTCCTTTGAATGCATTTTTCATGACACGCCTTCCTTACAACCCACACAGTCCTTCGGGACGGAGTATTGCTTCTAGCCATGTTGTCCCCTCATCTTCTAGTCCTGCTATGTTAGGAGGTTATGTACCTCCTTATGTGTCTAGGGGATGACCTTCATATTAGTCTTATAATTATGACTATATATCACCCCAGTCTCAAGGTGTTCCTAATTATAGTATCCCCATGTATCCATTTATGGGTTAGATAGGAGGAGGTTACTACCCGACTGGCTAAGGCCACGGCATTTACAACCATCAACCCTATGTGGATCAGTCTTGTCAAGGAGAATGGAACCAAATGGAACAACCTAGGTTCCCTTTCCTGGTTACTTTGAATCTTCCGGATTTATCAAAGTTGACCAACGATTCGGTTACTCATGATTTGATGTGGTCGGTTGTTCTCGCATAGATTCCTTCGAACATTACAAAATTCGAAGGGAAGAATGGTGAGAACCTTGGAGAGCATGTTACCAGTTTCCATCTATGGTGCTCTTCCAATTCTTTAAATCATAATTCAGTTCGCTTACGCCTATTTCAACACACCCTCACAGGACCTGTGGCAAAATGGTATATATAATGTCCTGGGGGAACATATCAGACCTTTAACGATATATCCATGACCTTCTTGAACTACTTTCAGCTACCAATGCATTATGATGCTGGTACCAAACTCTTGTTGACATTTCGGCAAGACAAAGCCACACATATCTTTGATCATATTCAAGAGTGTCATAGACGAAAGAAGTTGATCAAGGACAACATTCCACCTGACTTTCTATTGGAATGGTTCCTTAAGTCGCTATTGCCATATATCGTAAAGGATGTTTCAACATCTGGAGTCATGAATGAGGAAAAATATATCTTTCAAGCTCAGCAGCTAGACTTGATTTATGCTCAGCCTAGGATCTTATATGAGATTATACCTAATTATCTACGGTCTAACTTCGATCCTAAGTTTAAACCTGGGACACATGATGATGAGATTGTTGGCTTCGCAAGTGCTAAAGGTGTAGACCAAGTTACGAATCAAATGAGAATTTTGTCGGTTAATCACTCTACGACCGGACAAGCTTCGGCTTCGTCCAATCCCACCCAAACAACGGATGTGATCTCAGTGTATACGTCGTACCAGAAGGGTAACCAACAGCCTGGATAGAACAAGAAAAATGGAAGAAATAATCGTAGGGGTGGGAATAAGAAAGATAACACTAATGATGACAAGAATAGTGGTAATGCTGGAGGGGACAAGTAGTCTAAACGTAAGGTCAAGTTCCCTTGCAATATTTTTTGGGGAAATCACCTCTCTTACTTGTGCTCCCATATCTATGAAGCCTCGAAACTCATTGCACAGAGCCCAGCTATGTTAACAGATCCTTTATCGCATAACCAAAACACGAATTCAAGGAACGTGGACTCCGGAAGTGCTTCTGATGGGCATCAAAACCCGTCGAACACAGAAAGTGGCCACGGTTGCATCAACATGATGTCGGCTGAAAAAATTGTGATGCGTGCTAAAGATTATGGTTCGTTGCAACCCAATGTGGGGAAAGATCTTGCACCTTCCAAGGCTCCTTTGCACATCAACAAGCCTGAAGGTATACCTCATATTCCTAAAGGAGTCCTAAAGTGCCTGGGGAACAATCCTAATGCTCGAGCCACCCAACACTATTCTATTGTTAAGGATTTGGGTCAAACTCCTTGTGCAATGTCATCTCTAGATGTCCTTTAGACTCGCCCTTCACAGAGAAAGGCCTTATTGACTGCCCTTGGGATGGTTGATTCTCATCCTTCCACGGTGATTAAATTTGAAACCCATGAAGTCCATCCTCGCTTTCATTACCATGTGGCATTCCTAGTCCATGTGGAGTGTATGAACAAAACAATCAAACAAACAATGGTTGATGAAGGCGTTGCAGCTTCTATGATATCTCTTTCCTGTTGGAAAGGTCTTGGTTCACCGGCATTGTCAAAATTCGGGACCATGTTGACTGATTTTGATGGATGTTATTTTTGGATGCATGATATTCTTCCTTCTCTTCAGGTTCAGTTGGGAGGGAAGACGGTGTCTATCAAGGTCGAGGTGGTTGATGTGCCCCTTAACTACAATCTTTTGTTGGGTTGAAACTGGATTTTCAATATGAGAGCGGTTGTGTCTTCGCTCTTCCACATGATTTGATTCCCTTTTAGAGATAGGATTTTCACGTTCAAACAAAAGTCATTTGATAATTCTAGGCCATCACCATCATCGAGATCTATTATCCTGATTATTGATAATTCTCAGCTAGTAACTGAGAATCTTGGTGTAGGAATGTATCAATCGTTGATGGGATCCTTTAATATTTCTGCACCAATCCTGACTATAGGTTCCACTCTTGGTAATGAATCGTCGTCATCGAGTTTAGTCCCATTTTGAACTATGTATTTTGAGGACCCTTGGACTCTCTCTTCTCCGAGTACTTCGGAGGAAGACCCTAGACCTACTAAGATGGATATGCCATCATCTATATCAGAGATTTTTTATCAAACTACTCTTGATCTTGTTATAGAATCTAGTCCTTCCTCTTCGCGGAAGGAGGAGGAGGGTTATTTTGCACTTCCCACTTAGGTAGTTGCATCATCATGCTCACATGATTGATGATGAAGTGATTCTCGAAGCCATGAATGGTCTGGAACGACCTCAGGAATACTTGCACCATTGCTCTTATTTCCTTCCAGAGCTTGAACGAATCAAGTGTGATGACGTCAGGACGACCCTTAGTGAGAAGGTTGGTAGTCACGTGATCCCATTAGGAACCCATGGTATATATGATGAAGGGAACATGGCTAATTTGTCATCGAATTTCCCTATCAACATTTCTCGAACTCCTAGTAAAGTTGAGAACGTTTACATTGGGGAATATTGTTCTTCCGATGAGATTCAGGCATACACTAATATTTTTAAAGAATTTAGTGATGCATTTTCTTGTTCGTATGATGATATTCCTAGAATTGACCCTAAGATTGTTGAACATCGAATCAAAACTTACCTTGGGTATAGACCTGTTCGACAATGCTTACGTGCAATGAATCCCCGTAAGGCACCCACCACTAAGGCAGAGATAGACAAGTTGCTCAAGGTTGGATTTATCTATCTGGTTCCCTTGAGTGAATGGGTATCCAACCCCATTTCAGTTGTTAAGAAGCAATGAACCATCTGGGTATGTACTGACTTTAGAGGTGTGAACAAATCCTGTCCTAAATATAACTTTCCCACATCATTTATTGATTAGATTTTGGATGAGTGTGCAGGAAGCGAAGTATTTTCATTTATGGACATTTTTTCGGGATACAATAAGATTCAGATCAAGCTTGAGGACCAACACAATATGTCTTCATTTGTCCTTGGGGTACTTTTTCATATCGAAAGATGCCCTTCGGCCTTAAAAACATCGGAGCCACTTTTCAGCGAGCCATGAAATTTTCTTTTCATGACCTTAAGCGAATTATTGAAGTTTATTTGGAGATTTAGCTGCTCACTCTCATTTGAGAGTGGATCACCAAGATCATTTGTGCTTGGTTTTCGAACGATGTTGTCGTTATCAAATTCGTTTGAACCCTCAAAAGTGCATCTTTTTTCGTGAATGTAGGTCCTTTATTGGGATTCATCATTTCCAAGGAGGGGATTAGGGTCGATCCTATTAATGTTGAGGAAATACTTCAATTGTATCCACCGCACACTATTATACACCTTCAGAGACTATAAGGGATGGCTAACTTCTTGCGGAGGTTTGTTGTCAAATTTTCCAATTTGACCAAGGGTTTCATGCGCCTTTTGAAGAAGGACGCTCCTTTTATCTAGGATCAACGATCCCAGGAGCCTTTTGATGCATCGAAGAAATCCTTGTCATCACCCCCCTTGCTTAGTCCACCCGACTATAGCCATTATTTCTTGTTATATGTGGCCACGTCTCAAGATACGATTAGAATGGTTTTGGTTCAAGAGTACGAGGAGCTCCATGAGCACATTGTCTACTATCTTAGCCGAAATCTCATTGATGTTGAACATCGTTACAGTCATGTTGAGAAGCTAGCCTTAGCTATCGTTCATGTGGAAGGGTTGAGACATTATATACTCCTTCCCCAAACTGTGGTTGTGGCTCATGTCAACCCATTTCAATTTTTCCTAACTAGAAGGGTGATAGGGGGGAAATATAATAAATGGATTGTTATCTTATAAGAATTTGATCTTGAATTTGTTTCGTCAAAATCAAAGAAATCATTAATCTTTGCGGAGATCATGTCATATTTCCCTAGTTTGGACGAAGTTGAGGTTCATGGAAATTATTTTGTTGACGAGAATGTCTTCCTTATATCAACTATGGACCCATGGTATGGTGATATTATTGTTTATTTATAGACTTTGAAGGTCCCTCCTCACCTCTCATAGGATGAGCATCAATGGTTATGACACACTTCTAAGAACTACCTCATTGTCATTGACACTTTGTATCATCGTGGGGTGCATTGCATTTTGCATCGATGTTTAACTCATGAGGAGGCTGAGATTGTGCTTAATGATTGCAACTGTGGGGCATGTGGTGGTCATTTATCTGGGCTTGCCACAATCCGAAAAACTTTGAGAGGATTTTATCACTAGTTGTTGATATTCAAGGATTGTGTTAATGCTATCAGGAGGTTAGACCCTTTCCAGGTGTTTGCATGGAACATTCGTTCGCATCCATCCTCGTTACATCCTATTATCACTTGCAGTCCATTCACCAAGTGGGGGGTTGATTTTACGGATTGCAACCCAGCTTCAGCTTGGGGGAACGATCACATTATATTGGTCATGGATTACTTCATGAAATGGGAAGAGACTATGCCTACTATAAAATCCGATGATGAGACATCCACTCACTTCGGGTTCAATCAGATCAATACTCGGTTCAATATCCCGAGAGAGATTTTCACTAACCATGGCAGACACTTGCAAAATAAGATGATGGACGAGTTATCTTCCAAATTTTGGTATAAGCAAGAGTATTCCTCTTCTTATTATCCTCAAGTGAATGGACAGGTCAAAGCTGTGAATAAATCCCTTAATTCCATTCTACAAAGAACCATTGCACAAAGCAAGAAAAAATGGCACGTTATGCTTTACCCTGCTTTGTGGGATTAATGAACCGCTATTAAGACTACCACAAGTTTTTCTCCATATCAGTTAGTGTATGGGGTGCATTTGATATTGTCAATTGAATGTGAGATCCCTTCTTTGAAGCTAGACATAGAACTCTTACCAGAGACTTATGACCTAGAAGAACTTCTGGTCCACTTAGATCACCTTGATGAGCAACGTCGAGATGCCTTAGTGGCTCTTGAAGTAAAAAAATTCTGGGTTAAGGCTCAATATGATAAATTTGTCTTTCCCCAAAGATTTAGTGAAGGTAACTTGGTTCTTTTGTATGACCAAGCTATTGAACCATTAGGGGTGGGTAAGTTCAACCCCATGTGGGATGGGACTTACGTAGTTAAATGAGTGTTAGAGAAGGGTGCTTATGAGTTAGTGGATTATGAAGGGAAAAACTTGGTGGAGCCTATAAATGGGCTCTATCTTAAAAAGTACTATGCGTAATTCTCAGTTGAGGCTGATACTTTGTATACTATTGTGCAATTGCATAGTTTAGTTTTGGTATCCTTGTAGTGATTCGGTTTGTTGAATTGCTTTTGTTTGTTTTGGAATATGTCAACAGAGTCTTCGGTATATGTAGGATATGATGAAGGTACTAGCCACCACACCCAAAACTCATCTTCGGCCATCATCCAACAATATTGCTGAATATAGTGTCGTGATTGAGTTACTATGTGATGCCATTTCTCATGGTATTCGGTCTCTTGAGGCACGTCTTGACTCGCAGTTAGTGGTATTACAGTTAAATGGCATGTATCATGTTAGAGATCCAACTTTATTACAAATATTCTTGCATGTGAGGTTGTTTGAACGACAATTTGAACACATAACATACATTCACATTCCCAGGAATTACAATCATGTTGCTGATTCTTATGCAAATTACATTTTAGATTGGCATTTGTTGCATCAACAATGAAGCATATACATCACATTCACAATCAAATACACATGTAAATATAATAAACCAATAATTATAAGGTTTCACTTCAAATATAGTCCAAAAATGGTGTCATAGTACAAAAAGGTCATGGTATAAAATCGGGGCTTTAAGCCACCAAGGAAACACTATACAGTCAATAAAAAATGTACATCTAGGCCTCTATGCCTTCTGACCAGGGTGATGATCATGGAAACAAACAATGACATTGGCCAACTGTCTGAACAATCGAACCCACACATGGGGTAATCCTAGCACCTGCCTCTGCATGGCCTTGGGAAAGTCCTCGATTTGAACCATGGGAACCTTGTGTGTCAAACAAACAAAGTTCATGTGTATTCTCTAGAGCATACGATCTGCATATGCACCCTATATATCATCACCTCATGCCATCCAATGATGTTAAGGGAGACCGTATAGCCATTTAGGTCCCACATCTGCACGCACATTATCAGTATTAGTACATTTCACCAACCAAAAACATGTTTCTGATTTCATTATATAAAAAAATACAAAAAAATTAATAATCCAGAAAATAAAATAAAAGTCGGGATTTTTTACCTATGTCTCCATATGCAGCACCCTTTGGTATGGGAATATCTGGATCACTATGGAAGTCTATCCCTGCATAGGGGTAGTCATCTATGGCTATGATTTGTCTCCACTACCAGTGGTAAAAGTCAGGTGGGTAGGGTGTGTTGGAGACATTTACCATCATACACACTCTTTTGGTCAAATTGGCCTAGTTAAACCACTATACTAAGTTTAATTGACATCAGTGGAGCATTAATTGCCATCATCCAGTCACACCCATGCCTACCTATAGTCAAGGAGGCTAACTTAGCCTTCTCCTATAGTCAAGGAGGCTAACTGGAGCACTCCGGGGGTGATCTGTGTGACATTAATGCACCTAATTGCTAACTAGTGGTTACAATCAGTTCAACCAGTCAGTTACAGTCAGTTAAGGCATCTCCAGTCATTAAATATATTTTTTTGTGATTATTTATTATTATTTAATGATCTGGAGTCAACAAGGCGCCTCCACCAACTTCTGGTGATCAGTTCAACTTCAGTTAACCTCATCGGTGTTCATTGAAGTCATGGAGCACTAGCACTTGATGGTTGGATTGCTATGACATGTGTTTGATCTCCTTTAGTTGAGATTCAGTCATTTATTGCACTCTGACTTCAGTTAGGGTTTGGTGAGTCAATTAGGGTTTTGGTCAAGTGGTTAACTGAGTGTGATTGAATGGCTAAGAGTCAGTTAATCTAGACTCACTCACTAAATTCGAATTGTCTCCTTAGGTATTCGAATTATTCATGGAGTTAAGCCATTGCTCAACATTGGGATTGTAACTATTCATTGTTTATTGAATATACAGAGAGGAAACCATTCTGGTCCCGATTATTTCCAATTCATGAGTATTTGTTAATAATTCTTTGATGATTTTGATTCCTAGTTCCTAGATCATGTGCAAGAATTAATATGGTATCAGAGCATGCGGCAGGATGAAGAACAATCTCTCAAAAACAATATTTTTGACAGATTTCTCCATGAGAAGTGAGCAATAGCTCAAAATTCTAGCACTGCACCAGAAGCCAAGGCTTACCACTTGTTAACGCCTGTATTTTACAAAAAGATGCAAGACCGATGGGAGGTAAGATTTTGTTGATTAAATACTTTGGGCTAGGGATATAGTGCAAAGAGGCTTTATAATCTAAAGAGTAGCCAAGTCGAAAAGGTCCTGAACCATTGGTCTAAAGGAGAAAGCAAATCGATGGTTTATATCCTTTCCTCCATCCAGAACATACAAGCAAGATAAGGGAATTTCGGGCCTCTAACGGCTTGCACACATCGAAGGCTTTAACATTGCTCGGATCTGATCTACGGCCCATGTCAAATTCGCTGGCTGGAAGTGCATGATGGATAAGGGAATGAGGGATCAGCGGAATCGCATACGGTCCTCCTGATCCTACGGACGAAGGTTGAAGACGGCATTGATCGACGGGCGTGTTGGTTTCCGGAAAGGTAACATGCACGCGCGATAACCTTTAGACCACCCAGCGAAAATGGACATGTGCTGCTCGATCCGACGGTTGGAGATCGTAGGAGGGTGGATCGACGGCGGAAAATTATTCCGGGTTGGAGACTTGCGCACCCGATAAACCCCCAGCATCCGGCGGAATATGGTACGTGGCACAAGATCAGACGGCTGTTGAACGCTTGGCATCCCATCGACGGTCGAGAAGGATTCCGGAAGAAGAACTAGCGCAGAGGATAATTCCGGGTTACCCGGCGGAATCCGGTACGCGGCACTTGATCTGACGGTGTAGGAACGACGGCAGATCACATCAACGGACGAGGGTGATTCCGCTGAGCAAAGTTGCTCGGCGGATTAAGATGGAAGAACCCAGCAGAATCGGTAGGCGAAGCACGATCCGACGGCCCACCCACGAAGGCAAAACGGATCAACGGTTGCAGATGAATCCGGAGCCCGAAGTTGCACGACGGTTAAAGTAAGGAGGCCCAGCGGAAAGGGACATGTGGCATATGATCCAAAGGCCAGGAATTCACGCAGAAGAGATCGACGGTCAGAAATGAACCCGGAAAAGAAAGATGCACGAGGGTTAGAGACAAGTAGTGGTTGCGGACATAAATGCCTCCCACGTGTCAAATCCGGGTGGTTATATAAAGGCAAAATTGGCACCTTCCGTGATTATTTTATTTCTCGGGACCCGGCGAAAAAGACCTGTCGATTTGGGCGCTTCCAGTTGTCAAGTACCAAAGCGCATTCCGAGCACACGCCTTCACAGTGAGCCAGGTAGGACCTCAATTCCTGTAATTTCTTCACCCCATTGATAGTATAAATTGAAAAATGGACCAGCAGAGTGAAGCTTTTGTGTCTCGTCGGGTCCCAGACGAAAGAGAAGAGTTCCTGGTAGACAGACACAGAGGTGTCTATGACCCTTTCCTATCTACAGGAAGTGTGGCTGGTAGTAAAGATAGATTGTGGTCCTGTTTTTTACGAGGAAATGATGTTTTAAATGTATGTAAGTCCTTTCTGTATTTTTTTGCCCTAGAACAAACCCTCCACTTCCCTGAATTTGCCGAGTGGTGCGCGGCGAATTACTCCCCCTCTCAGAGAGTCATAGTGAGTCAGTCTGCGTCTAGGATTTTATGTGTAGTTGATGCTGCAGTAGTTAGAGAAAATCTTAATCTTCCCAAGGACTATCTCAGAAACCGCGAGTCCGTGAATGAAGCCATCCTGGCTGAGTTTTTCCGAAGTTGTCCCGTTGATGCTCGCTCTCGATTCCTGTCAAGTATCCTGAAAGAAGGTCAGTCCCTGGAAAACCTTTCCTTACCTTACCCCTTGCATGTTTTTAGAGCTGAGGTGCAGTTAGTAATGTCTTTGGTCTGTCAGGTGTTGGGCCTAGATGACGATTGTCATATAGGTCATGTTATCCTTGGTTTCCTTCTAAAAGTCAATTCTGTAAGTCCCGAGTCCCAGTCAGCCCATGTACTTAATTTGGACGAGTATCTAGCAGAGGCAATCCACCTCCAGCTGACTGAGTTTCCCAAAGTCCAGTTTTTCAGGTTCCAAACACATTTGTTCCATATGTTAATATGCTCCAAGGTTGCCGAATTAAGGTTCTCGAGTACTCTATCCTCTTCTGATTTGCCAGTGCAAATCCACCTGACCGAATTCACTAATTCGGTCATGTCAGAAGTATACCGGTTGCTGTTCGATGAAGAATTGCCCAGAGTTTTCGACGAAATGAAATATTTAATGCAGTCTTCACCCGAAGGGAGGGTAGGAGACTGGTTCTTGTACAAAGATTTCACGATTCTGAGAGTATATGGTTATACTGGTCAGCCCTACAGGTTGCCTTCTTTTCTAACTTCAAGAATTTTTGCATTGGAGTTTATGAGACAGAGGTTGTTAGCAGAAGAAGAGCACTTCGGTGCTTTCAGGAAGTCTTTAAGTATTAAATTTCCTTTTAAAGTCGGCCCTTTCATTTTTAAAGGCAAAGGTGCCCTGACATGTATAGAAAGATTGATGGAACCCATGGAGTTTGTTAAAGATGTAAAAATGAATTATGATCCATACCAGGTGATTTCGTTAAGAAAACAGGCAAACAGAAACAAGCCGTTTGAACATCAGGCTGTACCAGGATTATCTGAGAAAGCTAATTTGCTCACATTTGCTGACGAGTCCCATGTTGAAATAGAGGAAAATCCTGCATCTCATTTAGAGATCCAGATCACAGAAGGTGTCAGCGTTGCTGCCAAGAGAAGTTTGGCCGAAGCAGAGAATATGGAAATAGACGAGCAAATATCCCATAAGAAGGCGAAGCTGCTCAGTGGAAATGAGATCGTGGAGAAAGGGGTGTCCGGAGTTTCCAAAAAGGTTGCTTTGGCCCCCTTAAAGACAGTACAGGTTAGTCAATTTTCCTTTAAAGGTTCAGAAGATGATAGTAACAGTTTAGAATCTGGTTCCCTGTTCAGATCAAGAGAAGAGCTCAGAACGAGCTACCTGGAGAAAAGGAAGCAATCCCTGGAAGAAACAAGAAATTTGCTTCCAAAGGTAAGGAACCTGCAGAGTTCTAAAACGTCTCTAGTCTCGGCTAGAGACACGAAGAAAAATACTTTCAAGATGGCCGTAGGAAACGGCAAAAGAATGTCCGAAATAGAGATCCGTCTGGATAGGATAAGTACTCCAGACAAGATACAATTACATAAGCAAACAAGCGACATTCTCTATTCGGACCTGTTGCAGGCTATGATGAAGATCAGCAAATTGGAGGCGTTGGTTGACAAGTTAGAAATCCAAGTGAGACACGAGAAAGTGGAGAATAAGGCGAATGTTGTTCAGCTAAAGAGACTACAGGCAGACATCGCCGGTTCAGACAACACCCAGGCCGTGAAGAGATTGCTAGAAGAAAAGGACAATGCCCTGCAAGTTCTGAAGAAGAATTTGAAGATGCCAGGCTCGGAACATGTCCAGTCAGCTGAATTGCTAGCCCTCCAAGAAGATAAAGACAGACTCTATCAGGAAATGATGGAGCTCAGAGGGAAGGCTGGAGAGCTACAAGAGGAAAGGGATGGGTGGAATGCCGAAAGGGAGGAACTTATGTCC
>LPNX010827686.1:84931-108627 GCA_001517045.1 Pseudotsuga menziesii | reverse complement strand
ATTTACGCTGGTCATTCTGTTATTGATCTGCTGGGAGCAGACTTATTGTTTAAAATCTATATATTGGTGTCTTTTGAGGAGATGGGGGTTGGATCCCATCATGTGAGTTGCTGGTTTGGAAAGACATATCTGTTTTGAGAAATAAAGTGAATGCATGAGAAGTTTCCTGTCAAAGATTCATGTGTCATTGATGTTGCAGTCTGTGCCATTTCCTTTATGTGCTTGTTATTTCCTTTGTGTAACACTCCATTTTGTTCTTCCTTCGTATCTGGAATGCAGTGTTAAATGAGTAGAATTCATATGTTTATGCTCTATTCATTATTTCAGATATTATATGATTTTTCTGCTAAAGTCGATATGGAATTCGTTTCAGACGCTCTGTATTGATGGATTGTTTTCTCATCTCTTCCATTTCACCCAGATCGAATTTGATGACTGTAATGATGTGATTATCTTGCCTTTGATAGTTCTCGTGTATGTATCTTTATGATCTTTTACTTGTATATGACTCCATACCCAATGGATATGTGAATGGTTCAGCCAGATGAATGAACGCTTAAATATTGTTTATCATTTGATTTTGTGAGATTTGTGTTGAGAGATCCCTCTCTGGGAGAGAAATATTAATATCTTCCTAAAGTGGTTTTGCTGTTACCTCGGGGTGTGCTTCCTACAACCTGAGTACATTCCGAGTGCTAACACCACTTAATACCCCAAGTAAAGAACTTGTTGATCAAGCTTGCTTTATTGAATATGCTGGGTGTGATGAAAGCCTAGAATGTGCAGGCTGTCTGACCTTACGGTGCCCTTTTTGTTTTGATTTGCAGGTCTTAACAGGTACAACTTTGAATGGACTCATCAATCCCTCTTCTCACCCCATTCACAAGCTATTCAGAATGGAAGTTGAAGATGATTGCATCTCTAAAGAGACGAGTTCTCTATGAGGTGTCTATTGGACTTGGAAAAGAGTATTATGAGAATGAGAATGACTGGCTAAATGACGGTGATAGAGCTTATGGAGCAATAGGTCTGGCCATTTCTCCTAGCTTGTACTACCTTATTTGTTCTGCTGAATACCCAAAGGAAGTCTGGACAATATTGGACAAAACCTTTGGCAAGCACAATGAGGATCATAATAGTACTTTGGAGATCAAATCTAGCACCACAAGAGTTCTTCACTCAAAACTCTCAGCCTCTACTCTCTCTGATGAATTTGTTCAAGATGAAGATGAAGCAGAATCTTCTACACATTCAATTCGAATTGAAGAAAGTCTCCATGAAGTGACTCCTTCTCCTGATGCTTCGGAAGTTCATGAGATCTCTGATATCTCATATTCTCATTTTGCTGAAACAGAAGAAGACATTCTAATCTCTGATATTGAAGAAAAACATTGCTGCACTTCCATGCAAACATTCATCGGTGATTTTCCTTTGAATTCTGTGCAAAATTTACCAGTAATTGCTTCCGAAAGTGAAGAGAAATTTGATTTTTCTCCCTCTAATGTTGCTGCTGGTGTGAAAATATGTAAAAAATTGGATATTTTGGAAGAAATATCAGATTATAAGAGTGACACATTCGCTCCCCATGATCTAGATCTTCTAGCAAAATCTTGCAGGATTGCATGCACCAAAATTCAGAATTTTGAAGAAAAAGACAACTGTGCATCCACCGTCTCGGTTGACCATAATTTTGGATCTGATATGAACCTTATTGGATCTGATATGATCTTATTTGGATCTGATCTAGTATTTCTTGGTTCAAAATTT
Source organism: Pseudotsuga menziesii (assembly GCA_001517045.1). NCBI lineage: Eukaryota > Viridiplantae > Streptophyta > Pinopsida > Pinales > Pinaceae > Pseudotsuga > Pseudotsuga menziesii. The sequence goes on along the minus strand of LPNX010827686.1, from coordinate 106,860 downwards.
CAGGTTCATAAACCTTCAGTACTACTTGTAGCTGTTCTCATCAACGGTGTGAAGAAACAAGTACCGCAAGTCTCCTACAAAACTGTTGCTGGGGATTTGATTTCATTTCACAGTTTTGGATCTATTGTGAAATTATTTAGATCTGATTTACATTCTGATCTGATATTATTTTTTTCATATTTTAAAATCCAAGAGCTTTCAGTCATGCTTGTAGCTGCTCTCACCAATTCCGGTGTGAAAAATCAAGTACTATAGTTCTTCTTCAAATTTGTTGCTGGGGATTTGGTGTTAGTTTCCTCTTATGAGGTTGCTGATATTTTATTTTGTGAATCATTAGATATTTCTGAAGATATATCAGATTATGGAGCTCAATCATTCGCTCTCCAGAGTCCCAGGGATTCTCTACCTTTGGTCACAAGCTCATCTCCTCACAGAACTAGTAAAGAGGAAGACATTCTGCATCTGCTTGGACACTTGCTCCTAAGATTTGGGGCTGATTTTACCACTCATGGTTTGATGTTCAAGGCTACAACATATCAGTTTCTTGAGTGTTCCACCCATGGTTCAAATCCTCAAGAACCTTTTCTCTCTCTTCAGATGATTTCAGCTACTCTACATGGGTCCAGTTTTCACCGTGCAGCTGTTTATATTTCTGATTCAGTTGAGTGCATTGTTTTTCTTCCAAAGTGGAAGATTCCTCCAGAAATATTCATTTAGTTTGGAATTAGAGGTTCACATGCACAGTCTCAGGATGCTGCTGCATAGAAGAACCAATTCTTGATTTACTGCTTAGTTTGAGGGGGGTTATTTTTCCCATGAGGTTTTCCCCGTTTCCTTGGTTATATTAAGCAGTTACTTTATTGTACAGGGTGAACTATGGCCTTAGTTTCCAAGGCCCTAGCATTTTTATGCATATATGTTTTCTAACTCTTCCTAAGTATAGCTTAAGGGGGGTTGTTGGAGACATTTACCATGATACACACTCTTTTGGTCAAATTGGCCTAGTTAAACCACTATCCTAAGTTTAATTGACATCAATGGAGCATTAATTGCCATCATCCAGCCACACCCACGCCTACCTATAGTCAAGGAGGCTAACTTAGCCTTCTCCTACAGTCAAGGAGGCTAACTGGAGCACTCCAGGGGTGATCTGTGTGACATTAATGTACCTAATTGCTAACTGGTGGTTACAATTAGTTCAACCAGTCAGTTACAGTCAGTTAAGGCACCTCCAGTCATTAAATATATTATTTTATGATTATTTAATGATTATTTATTATTATTTAATGACCTGGAGTCAACAAGGCGCCTCCACCAACTTTTGATGATCAGTTCAGCTTCAGTTAACCTCATCGGTGTTCATTGAAGTCATGGAGCACTAGCACTTGATGGTTGGATTGCTATCACATGTATTTGATCTCCTTTATTTGAGATTCATTCATTTATTGCACTCCGACTTCAGTTAGGGTTTGGTGAGTCAATTAGGGTTTTGGTCAAGTGGTTAACTGAGTGTGATTGAATGGCTAAGAGTCAGTTAAGCGAGACTCACTCACTGAATTCGAATTGTCTCCTTAGGTATTCGAATTCTTCATGGAGTTAAGCCATTGCTCAGCATTGGGATTGTAAGTATTCATTGTTTATTGAATATACAGAGAGGAAACCATTCTGGTCCCGATTATTTCCAATTCATGAGTATTTGTTAATAATTCTTTGATGATTTTGATTCCTAGTTCCTAGATCATGTGCAAGAATTAATAGGGTGTGGCCACACGCCCTCCCCCAAGCCATTGCATCACAACCTCCCAACGAGTCTGAGCTATATCCCGTGGACCATGATCTGAAATCTTGGTTTGAGGCCTGATACATGCTTGAAGAAAAAGGTACTCAGTATGCTGGAAAACCCGAAGTTTCATGTTCGACCCAGCTTACAGTCAATCAACTATTGCTTCATGTTTCTCAATAAATCAGTACTACAGTCATATATAATAGGTCTCATGCACTCCACCACACATAACATCAGAGGCCTCAAAGCATGGTGAAGAGATGCCAATCCATCTATTCTATCTAGCACCAACACCATGCTCTTGATGTTGAGACTCCGGATAGAGTTCATCGGAACTTGACTTCCAACCTTCTCAGTGTATGGAAGGTAGTATACAACTATGTACTCATTGATGGTGAGCCCACCTCCCACACCTATAGCCCTCAAGTTTACTACCTCTCCATAATGGGATAGTCTAGTGATAAAATACACATCCTCAACTGCAAGCCTTAGGGGCATCCCATCTAGCTGAAATGCTTATGTATCTAGATCCCAGTAGTCGACGAGCATTTGGAGAAGTCTTGGTTGATCCCTCAAGCTCCCAAGTCGCCAAAATTTATTAAAACTACATGCTCTTAATGCTTGTTAAGCAACCATGTCACCTTGTACTTCCCCATCCACGTCTTCATGCACACATTCACGCCATTCCAACACCATCCTATGAAAAACCCATGATATTTGATGAGAATTGCCCTTATTTTTGGGTACGTGTGCACTCATATGCGACTTTCCATACTAATAGTCGTGTGTATACACATAAATCATCATGTTTTTCATGTATATTGAGGCCTATAAGCGGTTCGATGATCTATGACCCGCGTGGGCCGAGATTCCCAAGTAGGGGTGTTGCAGATTAAAAAAACAACCACTAAAAATTGAAATAAAACCATTGAAAAGATTGAGCGTGGGATGAAGATTTACCTAGCTCAGACAATTCTCGATTTCGTGGCCTGTAGTTCCCGAAATCTATATTTGAAGTTCTTGGATCAAAACAGCTCCAATGCACTATGTGTGGTGAAAATTCAAAATGGTATGGTAAAATATGATTTTTTCACTATTTATACAAATTCTTTTTGAATTTTTACCCACTTCCCTATAGTTTTGACCCTTATTAACTTTTTTGAATTGTTTTTTTCTAATGTTGTGGTGTAGGGGCTCGATTCGAGTGTGCTTTTACCGAGATATTGACCCGTTCATATCTATGTGTAATGGGGATTTCTCCCCTGTTACGTGCAAAAGCACCAGCCTTAGATCAATGGGATCATAAGGAAGAGTTCATGGAAAAATACAAAAACCAACTAAATTAGTAAAACAAAGCAAATATTTTTTATGTTTTTTTAATATACAACAACTAAACTAAATAAATACAAACAACCAAAAGTATACCTCCTTTCTTGTAAATTGGTCCACCGTGGCCGTCTTCAGAAGTGGTCCGCCTCTCCACAAGTTGGTTCTCCAATAGTCTCCAGGTGGGCATGGAGAGTGTCTTGATGTACAATGTGGGAATGGTATGGCGATGGGATCATGCAAAAATGGTGTGTCAATACCTGAGAGCAAAAGGTGTCCCTGCATACTCACAAAATGAAAAATGAGAAAAAATGTATTTTGGGAGAGCCCTTCACAATGTATTTATAGAAGTGTTATAGGGTTTTTTGACTCAATGTTGTTACCCATGGTATTTTCCTATGGTTTTCTCTCTTTTAGGGGTTTTACACCCTTTTAGGGTTTTTTAATCCTTTTTAGGGTTTTGACCCTTTTTTGGAGAGATTGAGGGTAAACCATAGTAAATAATAATGTTTTGGACCATTTTTTATGGAAATAAAATTGTGAAGTGTTAGGATATTTAGACACTTAGGAGTTAGTTAAGATCAACTTGTGTAATATATCCGTTAGGTAAAAGTGTGTTTCTTTAGTATGCATTAGTATGCATTTGTAAATATTCTAATCTGACGGTCACGATATGTTCTAGACATAGAGTGATCCGACAGTTCAACTTCTCTTAGATCATACCAACCATTGATCTATGGCTTACACCCAATTGGTCTATGATCTCTATTTAAAGAACATAGAGGGTCCTTGGCTAGTTGATCGATTATGAGAAGCTCATGTAACTTTCTTTCTTTTGCATAATAAATTGCTCCAAGTAGCTATTTGGCTGGGGCCGTGGACTGTTTCCCTCTTGAGGGTTTTAACCATGTGACAAACATCGATGCGTTGATCTATGATCTATTTGTGTGAAGCGGTTTCTCAAGGTGTTCGGTCTTTTGGGAGTACCTTATGTACCCGAACATGGTATTAGAGCATTTATGAAGAGTCGCTTTCAGTTTTGATCAATATCTAGAACTGGTGTTGCTAAAATTTGAAATGGTTTCGTTATAGATTTTATGTGCATTTGTGGCCTATGGGAGCTATTCCATTGCATCTGGAGCACTGTTTCCATTGAGAAATAGTTTTTGTTTCATCGAAAAATGTTTTCGTTTGTTCCAGAAACACCCATTTCGGCAAATCTGAAGGTATAATGTTACAGTGATAGATTTGTTTTATTTTTTTTAAATCTCTCATATTTTATCAGTTTTATTATTAGATCTTTATTGTTTTAGTCTCGGACTGTTGCCTTCCCTAGATGCATATGCTCTTTGCCGTGCACCTTGTGCGATCGCGGTGAATCAGAAACAGTAAGGGAAAGTTTTTTTTTTCTCGTCTTCTTGGCTACGTATGCTATTTGTCATGCACCTTATGCGATCACAGCAAATCAGAAACAACAAAAAAACTTGAAAACGTAGAATTTCCAGGTAAGCTAACCAAGATCTAAATCCATTGTGTGGAAAAGAAAAAAAAATTTGTTTTTCGTTTTTTTTTTGTGATCTACAGAAAAAAAAGGTAAACACGGAGAACGAGAGAGAAGAGTAAAAAAAAAAAAAAACCCCTTCCTCTTTCCATTCTTTTACGTACCTTTTAAACTTAGCTCACTTGGTCCAAAGTTGTTTTATTCCTTAATAGGTCTTGAGTTCAAGTCTTATTAAGCTACTTTTTAGTGCATGCAATTTCTATTTTCAAGTTACTTTATTGTAAAAGTGCATCTCACATAAATAAGATAAAATAAAAAGTGAGTCACTTAAGTCTTTTAATTTATTGCCGCATTATTTAAAAGTAACATTATTGTAAAAGTGAACCTCACTTATTTTACAAAAGCGATTCACTTAAAAGCAACTTTATTGTAAAGTGATTGTCAAAGGTTGACCTTGGGAAGAGGGGGGTTCTTTTTTTAGTTGGTCAAGTTAATATCTGCCATGTCACTATTGGGGACATCTTCAACATTTTCTTTGATCAAGCATAACTCCATCATCCAGAATCAGTTTTCAGTGCCGTTTTTTTTAAACCGCATATTTTTTCGAGCTCTTTGCATTTAGACAGTTAGTTTCTATTCTTTCAGCCATTATTTTATAGTATGGGCGCCCCTTGTGATATTATACTTACAAGTTCTAACTATTTCTCATGGAAATCTCGTATGGAGGATGTTCTGCGAAGTAGGGGACTTTTCAGGATAACCTCAGGGAAAGAAATAGAACCCACTGAGGATGATAAGCAAATTAAATGGGAAAATAAATGTGATGAAGTTCGTGGATTGATTGGGATGTCAATCTCTACTGATTTGCTATTCCACATATCTGGAATTGATGAACTTGATATAGCCTGGGAAAAGTTGGAATCTGTGTTTGTTAAACACAATGAAATTCGGGGTCATCAACTTGAGAATGAGTTGATTTCCTTGAATCCAAATGATTTTTCATGCATTCAAGACTATTTATCTAAGTATAAAACTCTTAGACTCTTATGTGCAGAATGCAATATTAAGAAAGAAGACAAACAATGTATTTACCATATTCTTTCCAAACTTGGACCTGTATATTATGTTTTTGTATCTACATTCTACTCCATGAAAGAATCCTTGACTACAACTAGCTATCAAGAGCCTAGTCTTGAATCCTTTTTTGATTCCTTAATTAGAGAGCAAGATAAGCTTATTCATCTTTGAATAATTAACAATGCAGATACATTTGGGAAAGCCTTATTGTCCCAACAGAAAGAAAAGTCCAAGCCTCCCAAGAAACGGAATTTTTGCAATAATAAGCCAAACAACAAGGGTCCCAAACCCTCTTAGTCAGCTCCTTCTTTAAAAAATGACAAAGGATCCAATCCAAAAGGAAAGAAGACTGAGCGTCATTGCAATTTTTGTGGGAAAGATAATCATGATGAATCTAAGTGTTTCAAGAAGATGGCAGCCTTGGAAGCAACAAAGAAGAAGCACCACATCAGCCTAGATTCGTATTCAGAATCTAACTCTCATGGACATGCACTTTGTGCTTCTGGTTACTCTTATACTGCATATTCTTCTTCTTCTTCAAATGAATGGCTCATTGATTCTGGAGCATCTTATCATATGGCTAAGGATCAAGCCATCTTTTCTACTATGCATGAATGTAACACCAAACAAATATTTGTTGGTGATGATATATCTCTAAGTGTTGTAGGATCTGGAACAGTTCTAGTAGAAAACGGTCATTTCAATGATGTACTATGTGTTCCAAAAATTTCCTGCAATTTGTTATCAGTCTATCAAATTACTCATTTAGGTGAAGGTAAAATTGTGATGTTTACACCTCACCAAGTTGTAATCAAGGATTTTAAAAATCCTCAAAATGTCCTTGCTACTGGAACTATTGATGATATTACTAGGTTGTACAAATTTAACAACTTTGGGTCATCACCTTGTCTTTCAATTTTTGTTTCTCATAGTGATAACTTGAGCAAACTTTGGCATGAGTGATTTGGTCACTTAAATTATCGCTCATTGCAACAACTATGTAAAGACAATATGGTGACTAGTCTTCCGATGGTATCTTGCAAGGATGGTTTTTGTTCCGGTTGTGTACTCAAAAAACATCATCGAGATAGTTTTGACAAACGTGCCTATTGGCACGCCTCGGTTCCCTTGGAGCTTGTGCATAGTGACTTGTGTGGTCCTCTTCCATCTGCTTCCTTTTCTGGTTTCAAAGATTTCTTAACTTTCATTGATGACTACTCCAGACGCACTTGGGTTTACTTCCTAAAACTTAAGAGTGAAGTATTTAACATGTTCTTGGCCTACAAGGCCCTTGTTGAAAAACAATTTGGTCATCAAATTATTAAGTTAAGATCTGACAATGGAGGAGAATATGTTAACAATAAGTTCAATACTTTTTGCACTGAACAAGGAATCCAACAATAGCACACTATTCCATATACACCACAAAAAAATGGTGTAGCTGAATGGAAGAACCACACTTTAAAAGAAATGGCTAATTGTATGATCCAATCTAAGGGACTAAGTCTTCAATATTGGGCTGAGGCCATAAATTGTGCAAATTACATAGTTAATCGCACACCCAGTAAAATTTTACAAGGTATAACACTAGAAGAAGCATGGAGTAAAATTAAACCAAATGTAAGTCACTTTCATGTGTTTTGTTGTGAAGCATGGGCTCACATTCCGGATGAAAAATGGAAAGCATTGTAGCCTAAAAGTGAAAAGTGCATATTTGTTGGATATTCAGAAGATGTAAAAGGTTATAGAATTCTCTAGCCACATTCTCATGATATAATCATTAGAAGAGATGTTAAATTTGATGAAAATATCTTGGCCTGTGAGCCTAACTTGGCAAGTGTGCCATCTTTGGTCTGCGAGCCTGATTCGACAATTGTGCATTCTTCTTCTTCTTCCAACTTCCTTGATAGGTTTCCAACTCCAGTTTCTGATGATGACAGTGAGGATGCAAATCCACCTCTGCCTGCTCATGTTCCTTCAATTTCACCAGCACCAATGCTTCCTCGATGGGTTCGTTCAACATGTGAAGCAGCTGGTGATCTTGCCGGTGATCCTAGAGATCAACGTTGAACACGTTCTCAGTTTCAGCGAGCCTCTTCTCTTTTGGCTCAAGTTTCCGATAATCATGATCCAAAAACTTTTGTAAAAGCTTCAGGAAATCCCGATTGGGATGCAGTGATGGATGAAGAATATCGTTCCTTAATGGAGAACGATACTTGGGATCTTGTTCCTCTTCCAAAAGGAAGAAAACTTGTCAGATGTAAATGGGTCTACAGAACTATGTATGCATCAGATGGAAGTGTTGAAAGACTTAAGGCAAGGTTAGTTTCCAAAGGTTTTTCCCAAGTTGAAGGGATTGACTACAATGAAACCTTTGCTCCTATCGTAAAAATGAATTCTATCTACCTTGTTCTTTCCCTTGCAGCCTTACATATTTGGGAAGTCCATAAAATGGATGTCAAATATGCCTTTTTACATGGTGATTTACAGGAGGAAATTTACATGGAACAACCTCTTGGATATGTTCAGGATAACTCTAGCCTTGTCTGTCTCCTTAAGAAATCCTTATATGGCCTTAAACAAGCTCCCAGAGCTTGGTATGCCAAAATGGATAGCTTTCTCCTTGACACTGGTTTTTCTAGATGTCATTCCCCTAATGTCTATACCAAGAAAGTAGGAATCCATCTCATCATACTTGTTCTTTATGTTGATTATCTTCTCCTTACTAGTAGTGACCCTAAACTTATAACCCATGTGAAATCCAGTCTTAAGCAAAATTTTGAAATGTTAGACTTAGTACATTTGCATTATTTTCTTGGTCTCCAAGTCTTTCAAAACAAATACGGAATCTTTCTTTCCCAGTCTAAGTATGCTTGTGACCTTCTTTGTCGCTTCCACATGGAAGATTGTAAACCAGCCCCTTCTCCCTTCTAGTCTGGAGTCAAACTTTCTGCCACTTGTACTTCCCCTAAAGTAGATGCCACCTTGTATCATCAACTTGTTGGTAGTGTTTTATACTTGACTCATTCTCATCCTGACCTTTCCTTTTCCATTGGTCGTGTTGCCCGTTTTATGCAAACTCCTCATGAAAGTCACTGGAAAGCAGCAAAAATAATACTTCGATATATTCAAGGTACAATTCTATTTGGGATTCATTACAATATAGGGGGGAAACCTTTGTTGGTTGGTTTCACTGATTCAGATTGGGCCAGTGATCCTGATGATTGAAAGTCTACTGCAGGTTATGTTTTTAGTTTGGGATCTGGACCTGTCACTTGGGCTTGTGAGAAACAACAATCTCTTGCTCTTTCTTTAGGAGAAGCAGAATATCAAGCCACAATTAATGCCAGTCAGGAAGCTTTATGGCTTCAACAGATCCTTTCAGAGTTTGGATTCGAGCAGTAGTAGCCTACTGCACTTTGGTGCGACAATCAAAATGCCATCAAGCTTGCCAAAGATCCAGTTATACATCAGCGCAGCAAACACATTGAGCTGCACATGCAATTCATTAGAAATATTGTTCATGATAGTGTTATTAAAGTGCTCTATTTCCCTACAGATGATCAAGTTGCAGACATCTTCACCAAGTCTCTTATAGAAGCAAAGTTTTCTAAACTTCGGTCTATGTTAGGAGTTCAGGAATGTGTCCTTAGGGGGGGATAGGCTTTAATGCCTCCTTCCTTCTCCTAATAGTGTCACTTTTGTAAATCCTTCAATCATATCCCAAGTTGTTCTTAAGGGGTGATGTTAGGATATTTAGACACTTAGGAGTTAGTTAAGATCAACTTGTGTAATATATCCGTTAGGTAAAAGTGTGTTTCTTTAGTATGCATTAGTATACATTTGTAAATATTCTAATCCGACGGTCACGATATGTTCTAGACATAGAGTGATCCAACGGTTAAACTTCTCTGAGATCATACCTACCATTGATCCATGGCTTAACGCCCGATTGGTCTATGATCTCTATTTAAAGAGGATAGAGGGTCCTTGTCTAGTTGATCGATTATGAGAAGCTCATGTAACTTTCTTTCTTTTTCATAATAAATTTCTCCAAGTAGATATTTGGTTGGGGCCATGGACTGATTCCCTCTCGAGGTTTTTAACCACATGAAAAACATCGGTGTGTTGATCTGTGATCTATTTGTGTGAAGTGGTTGCTCAAGGTGTTCAGTCTTTTGGGAGTACCCTGTGTACCCGAACAGGTCAAAAGTAAAAGAAAGATGGTAGGAATATGATGTATGTATATGGTTTAGACTATGTAGAGCTAGGTGAACATTTTTTTGTGTTAACAGATTACCCCCTGATGTGTGAGGGAAGGATCTCATCATATGGCCAACGAACATCATAGGATCATGGGAATAGTGGAGAGACTGGAGAGACCTGGAGAGAAGTGGAGCTTCCTTGTTCGAACCACAGTGGCTTTTGGTTTTTTATTAATGCATCCTAAAAAATGGATGAGATACATATAATGTGTGACATGTATATGGACGAGGTGGGAATCCCCATGCTCGTAATGACGTCAAAAGAATAAGTAATGGGATTAATTATAAAAAACATGGGAGCCGATCAATACATATACAAATGATGATACATAATGGTGGCATCAATAGGAGGCTGAATATAATGCTGATATGAAGAACTCATATAGAGGAACAATTGCGCTTGAATGGAATGCAATATCATCACAAATGATGTTCTGCTGAATTTGGAGGTGTACATATATACAAACTCAATGACTGAGAATCAGAATCTCTATGGTACAATGTGCAGCATAAACTACTGGAGATACATGGAAGCGCAATATTGGGACTTTCGAAAACTATCGCCAACGCAGCCCAAAAATCAAAAGGGATGTGAAACTGTCTGGGTCCCATAGTAGACTCACCAATGTGCTAGAGTCAGGTGACAACAGGGGTATTCTACCAAATACTGAATGCACCAATACCTTGTATGAATTTCAATGGTGTGATGATGTAGCTAAAGTTGAGCATGTGAGACACAACTATCCCGAGAGGAACTAATGACTCCTCTCAAGTGGTCCAAGGAACTCATAAATGAGGTGGATGAAACCAGGATACAGGGACCTCTGGGTCTATCCTCTGGAATAGATGTGTTGATTTGAACAGAGGGAGACCTACAACTAATCAAGGCAATGATGCATCCTTGACTAGAAGCACGAGGGGATAACTAAAGATGTGGACCAATATGGGAAATGACACAATGAATAGGGGAACAGGGGCAAGTGGAGTACGAGGGAATCAAAATTCCTTTGTTCAAAGTATGATGGTAGGGCTGACCTGGTAGCAAATAAAACTAACTCATGGGAGAGGGATCATAGTTGTAATACTGGGAATGTAACTGCAAACATGAAATACTGAGGGAGGTAACTAGACTAGTGATATCCAAGGGATCTAGGGAAGACTCATTGCATAATATTCTGAACAAAGGAGACCCAATGGGGGAAAGCTTCCAAACTGTGATATATGGGGTGGTTCCTAAAGACACCGTTATGACACGATCTCGTGGTTTTTTAGCGAGCCTGAGAAAGTAAATGCTCGATGGTGTTTTGATTTTTAAAGAGCCTGAAAACAAGAAGAAAACTCCAGTATGGTCTATTTTCTGTATGTAGTCTTCTGAGCCCCAAAAAGGATAAAAGTGTACAAAGGATATCTCTCCTAGCCTTTGGGGGAAGGAATAATTCTTTACCGTTGGTAGTCCAATTAGGCTGAAAAAGGTTTAACCTATACTGACTGGATGATCATTCACATCCTTTTACGAGCATGAACAAAACCAAGTTTGCTCAACAATCTTTCTTGGTGAGAAGGCTGGAAAAGAGCTTAAAGACAACCCATAATGAGATTTTTTTGTAAAGTACAGTCCCAATGTTCGAGAAAGCATAAAAGGATGCAAAGGGAAACATTCCTAGCCTTAGTGTGCCAAGGTGGTCCTTTTCTTATGTCAGTCTACAAAGTACAAAAAAAGAGATAAACTTAGGCTACATAGATGCCCTTTCAAATACTTTAATGAGCGTGAAAGGATGTAGTGTGCTTGACAATATTTTCATTCTTTTAGGAGTCATAAAAGATCTTAACAGAAAATCCATAATGGTCAATCAAGTAAGGGGGAAGTGTTCGATATATGGAAAGAGATTATGTTGTGAACATGGCTGAAAGGAATAAATGTAGAACACTAATGGGGCCCCCTTGCGTGATGATGGATGGAGGTAAAATATGGCCAATTGTGTAGTATGGATGGAGTGGATGGATCATGAACATGCCAATAAATACAAAGGGAGAATCACTTGATGGCATGGAAATCGGGGTGACTTCTGGGAAATGTCCCAGAAAATCATAGTGAGAGCATGAGACGAAGGTCTCGTAAAAAGACATAGGATGGAAAACCGAACCTGGTGGTGTGAACTACGTCTCAAATGGACTTTGGATGACTCTGTGGCGCATGAAAGAAAACAAGACACAATGGAGGTCTATAAATAGTGGGGGACCACATGAAATGTGTCATTGCTACTGTTCAGTGATTATTTGGAGTGGAGGACCCCAGAGCTCATTTGTTGATTTCTTTCATTTCGACCAATGGTTTTTTGATTTGTTTCTTGCAGGTAAGAGGTCTCATCAAACCTGAGTTTTTCACTGGTTTAGTTTTTTTTTTGCTAATCCTGGGGCTTATGCCTAGCTAAAAGGGATTGCGGGCCGGGTCACACTTTTCAAGGGAAAAGATGCGACCCAGGTCGCTCATATCGAGATGAGAGGCGCGACCTAGTCGCACTTGTCGAGGAGATAAGCGTGACCCAAGTCGTACCTGTTCAGCAGGTATAAGTGACCTCGTCGCTCCTGTTTGGGGATTTTGAGCGAATTGGGTTGCAAAAAAAGGCCAAATAGGGGAGACTCATCCCAAGCTGATTTTTTGTGCAATGAATGGACCTGACAGGGACTATGTGTATGTGCAGCATGCCACGGGTGACATGGTGATAGCAAGACATTGGTACCTTGTGAGAGTAGGCATTATGGGATGGGGTGGTGGTGGACACACTCTCCTGGAGTGATCTACTAAAGTACTTCCAGATTCCACTCATGCGTTCACCCAAGTTGTTGCTGGACAAGCTGGTGAGCTTCTGGGACCCGGATGCTGAGTGTTTTGTCATCCATGAGGAGCGGATCGAGATCACACTCCTCAATATCTATTTTTTGACTAGGATCCCTATACTGGGTATGATCAACGACATTACACCAAAGCTCACCCATGGGGTGTCACTAGAATACCTCTGCGAGAGCCAGTGCTATGCCTCTTTTATGGTGCACTCGTTGTAAATACTGGTGTGCAACACTAAGAGTCTTGCGACTTGGGTAGTGGCAGTGATGGTGCTATAGAGATTGGGGTAATCATAATCTCACAAGATATCAGGTGGGCAGCTCCAGATTTTGGAGTGTGTGATGAGGGGCACCTGATATGGGTGGGACTAGATGTAATTGACATAGTTTTGGTGTTCGTTGAACCATGCTGGGATAGTGGGAGGGGAGGACATCATTCTGTTTCTTCTCATTTTTGTGCTCATTCTTTTTTGAGTGACTGTTGATCCTATGATTGCACTCAGCGGTTCAAGAGGGAGGGAATCACAAGCCTTGCATGAGGAGGTGGAGCGAGATGATGATATAGGAGGGAGGTGGCCTAGTGGGATGGTTCTTTACTCAAGATATTTTTGCACACTGGAGGCAGCTTCGAGTACTTATAGAGGACTACCTGTATGCAGGGATGGACTATTGGGGATATCCTGAGATGCCTCGAATTCTAGGATAGGCCTGGGGACCTGATGGTACGTATACATGATACTTTATGTGGTTGCATACATATATGTTTTACTAGCTTAGTGGTAGGAATTTTATGTATGTGATAGATATTGATGTAGGGTGGAGAGTTTAGATCCACCCGCTCACAGGAATAGGATGCACTAGAGTACGTTGGACTCACTTCATTGTGATATAGAGTGCTTACTAGAGGGGGTTACTGATGACGGCTGACAACACCTAGACGACGATTTGATCACCACATGTTACCACGCTCCTCTAGAGTGGATCCCCTTGATGAGGAGGATCACAATCGCTATTGAGTATGTCCAGGAAATGACATAAGGTGATGTGCCAATCGAGGAGGAGGAGGACACAGAGCTAGAGTACCAGGAGGAGGATTCTAACTCTAACTAGCAACTAGTGGTGCTTCCTTTAGTGCAATGGTGCAGTAGGATTTTTTTGTTATATATATGCTCAGTCGAGAAAGATTGTGGGGCTTCTCATTTTTGTACTGAACATTATGACATGATGATATATACATGCACGTGGATGTACTTTTTTTATGGTTTTTTATATGAGTCTTTTTTATGATGATGATGCCTATATGATTTATATGACATATGTATGCATGACTATATAATGATGCATGATGAATTTTTATTTCCTATATGCAATGATTGATGTGCCACTCTAGAACATCATTACTGTAATGTCCCCATATTAAATAATTGCATAGCAGGAGAATTCCATCAATCCTACTAGTTTCCTAGGTTGGATGGATACATTTGGAATTTTAAGAAGGGAGCTTATAGATGATGTTTAGATATTAAAATAGAGTAAATATGTAATAATTGAGCTAATTAAATAAATACAATAGAAAATCTAAGTGGCAATGGAGCATGGAGACACATGGAGATTATGAGGCCCACACAAGCTATAGTTTCTGTGCCACATGGCACCCCCCTCTTGCAATTTCGAATCTGTGGGAAGCCTAATGTTATTAGATGAGTTAGAAAGATAATACACTTGGACATATGCATCATAGGTCTAATTTGGAAAGAAATTTAACTTACATGGGAGAGGAAGAGTCAAATGGGAGCTTCTTGGACACTTGGGCTAGATTCCCTAAGATCTATGACATCTATGACACCAATGATGAGAATGATATGACATTTATTAAATATTGCAGACCTGGAGGCTAAAATATGACCATTATGACATGTGAGGCCTAAATATAGACTCCAAGAGGGCGCTCATGTGAATCAGGGAAGCTCAATTGGTCCCTACTCGATTTGGGGGAAGGTGGAAGGCTAGGGAAGGGAGGACACCTGGAAAATATTGAGCACACACCCTAATTCGAATTGGCTTGAGTTTATGGATGGATTGGTAAACTTAGAAGGATAAGGATGTTTATAAAATATAGGGATCAACCAAGAGAAGGTATTTTCATCATTTGAGAAATTTTCATTTGTGAAGAGAGAGAGAGAGCAGCTAGTGGATGACTAGTTTCTTTCCTTAGCCAATTTCGAGGGTGAAATATTCCCATACAAGTTGGTGTTTGGAGAGGATATTCAGGTGTTTCATGTAGCTTTAATGGATTTTGTATTTGGAGGTGTAAGCTACAGGGTAGCTCTTGGTTTCTTCTAGTGCAACACATTCTCTCCACCATTTCCAGTGTTTATTGCATATTCTTGCTCATGGAGGGATTGCACTTTGGGTGAGATATTTTAATCTTTGGGAGAGATTATCATGGTCCATTTATAATTTTAATAATATTAATATACTATGTTCTTCATTTTTCAGATAATCACAGGCCGAAACACCAAATGGTTGTATGTAAAGTGATTATTAATGAGCAAACAATGACCATTTCCCCACTATATTGATGTATTCCATTGTAATCATGATGATTTAAAATGTAAGAATGTTTATATTATATGTTTATGATGAATTTAATTCCATTTATGAGTGTTACAAGTTTCATATCCAACATTTGGAGAATATTTGGTGCCATTTCCCCAAGGGTCGAACTAGTGATTTTGTAGCTGTTTGGGAGAGGATTATAACAATTTGTATAAATTGAATAATGATACATATGAGACCTTAATAATTTACCTTAAAAATCCTCTTCCTTTGTTCAAAAAATCAAGTATATTTGTTCTCATTTGGAAAGTCATTTTCAACATTTACCCTGGGGGAATTGGAACCCCAATTTAGTAATGAAAACTCCTACCTTGTCTAGAATATTAAACAAGCTTGCAGAAGTCTTTGGAGGGTCATAAATCATCCCTGAACATCATATCCAATTCTCAATATCATTCATACACATTGTCATAATATTTGGGAGAATTTGGGTCAATTTGGAGACCTAGACATCAAAACTAGTCAAAGGCCGAAATAGGGAAAAAAGTGAAAAATTGGTCATTTAAATAAAATTTCTTAAAAAGGGACATTGTAGCACCCTGGTTTTGACCCCATTTTCATTTAAATAATATGATGTAAATAATCATGGTGTGGAGCTAGGAAAAAGTCCCACCATTGATTTAGTGGTTATGTTTCGACAATTAAGGTCGAACCGATGGTATTTTATGCTAGCTAAACATTAAAAAGCTGGACATCATGTTAAATTTGCATTTTTTATTAAAAACCCACATTCGGCTATGTCAACGCAACTAAATGAGATGGGGGCATGATTTTTCTTAAGGATGAGGGAGTGGGGGATTGGAAGAGTGGGCATAAATTCGAATTGGGCAGAGCACCAATTCTAGAAAAACATTTTTAAATTTTCTTGGGCAAGAAAACACCAAAAATGACCAATTTTCCCCTCATGCGACAACCTTTTACCTTCCCTCATGATTTGGATTGAAAAAAACGTTTTTGGAAACCCAATTGGGCATTCACGCAGCAACAAGCAAGCAAAAATGTTTCTGAGTCTAAACCTTTCAGGAATTTCTCCTGTCCAATGATCTGAATCCTTCACATTTTTTGTTTTCCTGTGTGGATTGCTCTCTCTCATGCTTTCTCATGTCTGCTAGTCATTTTCTTGAACCCCATTGCCCAGCAACTGATTTGGTGTCTTTGATTTGAAAGACCGGCAACGTTTTCATTTTGGCATTGTGCAGCAGTCGATCTGGCACCAACAATATTCAAAAATTCGTAAATTTCTGTGTGTGTATGTAATCTTTGGTGTCAGCTACATTTTGAAAAATCCCAGGAATGAGATAATTGTGTGTGCATCCACGTTTGGCATCTGAATTGATTGAAGGAATGGAAATAGAGTCTAGACTTGCTTGGTAAACCTAGTGTGTGAAAGAACTTCACAGACCAATCTAGAAGGATGGTTTTCTTCTTTGCATGCCTTGAATAGCACTGGAAGGGAAGGCATGACTTGAGGGACTGTGTAGCAGGGAAGGGAATGCTTCCTTATGTTGGGTGTGTAATTGTTTAGAAATCAGGCTATATCTAGTGTGGGTGTTCATAGCTCTGGGGTTGAGCTCACTAGCTTAGAAGTCAGACTTTCCACCTCCTTGGCAGGCTGATAAACCCAATTGGAAGGATGGCTTGGATGGTAGCCCGATAAACCCATATGTTGGCTTGGCTGTGTCTCATGTGAATTTGGCTAAACGGTAAACCACTGCCTGTGTAAGTTTGATAAACCCAATTGTGTTGGCTTGACTGAGTTTTATTGTATCCTTGGCTATGGGGAAAGTTTGCTAGTGTTCCTTATTCCTTGGGGAAAATCATGCCCAGCTCAGGGGTGGCAGTGTTGCTAAGAGATTAAAGAGCACACTGGCCTATGGTTGGGTGGAACGTTACAGTGACATAGCTGGTTGTGGGACAAGCTTCTCCAAAGATAAGCATTCTTGTTTATTTAAGTTCTACAATTGTATTTGCTTATGAATTATTATGAAATTATTATGAACATGTTGAATGCATGAATGTGTTGAATGAATGATTTGCTTCTATTGTATATATCATGTACATTTTATTATGCATCTATGTATTTATATGCTTTAAGTTCAGTGCATTTTTACATATGTATTATGTTCATGGGGGCTTAGATTTCCTGAGTTGAAAGACGTTGTTGCGTCCTCTCCGCTGAGTAAGGGTTGGGGACGTGTCAAAAATGACAAGTGGTATCATAGCATGTCCTTGGAACCTATGTATTAAGACCATAAATTGAATAAAAGTTTGCATACATGTCTTGGTTTCATAATCAACCCACCAATCCCACTTTCCTTCCTCCTAGGCCAACGAAAGAAAAAATTACAACCATAGATATTGAAGCATGTTTCCAGGAGTATCAAACATTGAGAGAGGATATTAATGAGAGGTATTATTTCCAAGAATATCTTGTCAAGTACGGATTTAGGGACAAGAAGGAAAATGTGAATTCATTAAGGGACAATCAACAATCCACAAGTTTGGAGGAGCATGAAATGAGAAAAAATCATCCTATTTGTAAAAAGAGCCTAGATACACCATTAAAGGAAGAAACAAAGAATCATGAAGTGGAGCATCAATTACATCAAGGTTATTGCAGAGAAGAACATAAAGAGGAAGGTGAAGAAAATAACACAATCCTTAATAATGGGGGTTGTTCCAATCAATTAATAGAATCTATTGATGGATCCTTGAACTATGAAGGAGTACCTACTGATGGGTGCTCACAACTCTATGTTGGTGACATAGAGATCATATTATAAAATGTTGCTGCAATAAAAAGTTCTCATAAGCATGAAGATGAATACCTTGTGACAGATAATTAAGAACCATTAATATCAACTTCCCCATCGCCACTTGAGCTTCAAGAAGTTGATCAAATCAAGTAGAAAAAAGAAGAGGAGGTTCAGTCTCATGAACCATCCTTCACTGAAGGATATTTGAATATGAGTGAAAGGGATATCCAAGAGGCCCTTATCATACTCCATGAAACTCAAGAATTGGTATCAAATTCTTGTTGGAAATTTTCTTCATTGGAGGAGCCATCCTTCCTTGAAGACATAGAGAATATTCAAAGAGCATTGTGCAACATCAAAGGTAATTTCATGTATTTTCTTTTTGATAGAAAAAATGTCATTGAGATTAGTGAACGATTACATGAATCCTACTTGAATAATAATGAAGATATTCATTAGCTCAAAATTCAAAATGAGCAACTTCTTGAGAGGTTGCAAAATACTTGTTCTTCCTCCTATGATTCATATTTTCATATGGAAGATTGCTAGGAGGATTATCATGACATGATCGATCATGAGAAACATGAAAAATTCCAGGTTATTGATGTGTTTGAACATGGAATTGATGAGAGCCAATCACTTGTTGTGGTGGAAGAGGAACTTTAGTTTCCTATTGAAAATGGTTGCACACTTTTTGAAGAAGCGCATGATTCCACTACCTTGGAACCAACCTATGAGGAATTTTTTCAATTTTTGAGGGAGGTGCATGTTCCTACCCATATGGATCCTTCACATGATGAAAATGTTGCACTTTCTAATCCTTTGGGTGAGTTGATTCTCTCTCCTACATCCTACACTTCCATATTTTGCAGCATTCATCCTAAAGAAGTATGGGTGAAAGGTTTCTTTTTAATGGTGCCACATGAGGAGTATGAAACTCCTATCTCTCCTTTTGATTATGACAGTATTATAGCACCAACTTATTTATATTTGAATAATCATCCTTTGTTACATTATGATGATACACATCTACATGGTTGCACCTATGATGTTCACTTGAGTCACTTGGAGACTCATGATTTTCCTTGTTTCTTGCCTAGTCTATTTGATGTTGGAGGAACTTCATCCCAAAATTGGGTGAAAAATATATGATTGAAGAACATTCTCATTGGAAGAAACATCCTATGTTATTTCTGTTAGAATAATCAAACCCATAGTATTACCCACTTAGACATTAATTCATTTATTTTTGTCTTATTTGCCTAGTTCATGAGTCCCACCATGTGCAAGTTGCTAATTGCTTATCCATAGAGGTCAAACTTGCCATATTTGACTCATGTAGCGCTTGGAAATACTTAGGAATCAAATATTCTTTATTCCTGGCCTCCTAGGTGCCCTTCTACTTTTTCTGCTTTATTGCCTGCTTTTTCAGTGTTTTAAGGCACATAGGAAAGCAAGACTAGGTGAGGTGAACTTGTTTTTTGCCCCTTTCATCCTCCACTCTTTCCACCATGAAAAAGAATTTATGAGCTGCCATTCCAACACTCATTAGCTTTCCCATGCTCCCTTGCCAATTCGTGAGCCTCATGACAGATTTGGGATCATCTTTTTACACCTATGGGGGATTTGCCTATTTTGGGTAAGCCTGCTTTATGCTAGTTTTGGATGCCTCCTTATGCATTCGATCTCTTGATGTATTATATATATTCAGAAACCTATGTTATTACAGGTTCAGCTATTGTACACTCAGTTAATATAATTTTGTGTTACAGCTCCATATTCAGTCTCCATTGTTAGCAATTTTGCATGATCAATTGATAATTGTTGTGGGTAAAATTAATCTACTGCTGGCATGAATTTCTACATGGTATCAGAGCCATTGTAGGTTTTTACTCTCCTTCAAAAATTGTTTTGCAGGTTCGACATCAAGACTGGGAGCCTTCTACTGACAGTCGGGACAGATTTTCTAAAGCCATGGATTCACAGAAAACTATCTTGAATCCCTTCAACTATTTTGAATGGAAAGTAGAGATGGAGATCTTGTTGAGAGAGAAAGGCATCTACAGGGTGACTATGGAAATAGAAGCAGAGCCCAATGCAGCTACAGAGAATATCAAATGGCACAATCGGAGAGATGAGGCCTATGGCCTCCTATGTCTCAGTATTTCCCGAGACCTCCTTTTCCATCTCGATGGATTAAATTCACCGGATCAAGTATGGGAGAATATTTCTGATATTTTTGGAAATACAGATGAGATGAGGGGACATCAGATCGAAAATGAGCTGATTTCTCTGAGTCCCAGTAGCTTTGAATCCCTGCAGATATATTTCTACAAGTTCAAAGCACTAGTTTTGCAGCTGAAGCAGTGTGGTATCAAAAAGAAAGATGACCAGCTCGTATTGGCCATCCTCTCGAAGCTAGGACCTGACTACTCAGTCTTTGTTTCGACCTTCTATGCCACAAAACTCACAGCTCGAACCTGGAAGATGTCTAGCCTTGCAGATTTCATGGAATCTCTCACACAAGAACAGGACAAGCTGATGATGATGGGCACCATCAAACCATCCAAAGATCAAGCTTTGATTGCTGGAGATTCGAGGGTGGATTCAAAAAGCAAAAAGAAAGATAAAAAGCCACTTGATAAAAGAAGAGACAAGAAGCAGTCTCCAGAGGATCAACAAGGTCCCAAGAAAAATACCCAGAAGAAGAAAAACAAAGGTGAAATGAACAAGTGCTCATACTGTTCGAAGGGCAATCACACTGAAAGCTCTTGTATGAAAAAGAAGATTGATATGCTGACCAATCTCCTGGAGAAGAATGGCATCTCCCTTCCAGAAATCTCAAAGAAGAGAGAAGGAGGATCAAGTTTCAATGACAGAGAGAGAGTTCATGCTCTAGTTGCTGGCACATCAAGCTCACCCAGTTTTATCATAGATTCTGGAGCTTCAAGACACATGGTTTCGATTAAGGAGGCCTTCTCCTCACTGGATATGTCGAAAGGACCATCTATTGTACTGGGAGATGACTCTCTCACTGAAAGTAAAGGAAAAGGAAGGATAGATCTTGATCATGGTAACTTCAACAATGTGCTGTATGTCCCTGGTCTCGCCTCCAACCTTCTGTCAGTGTACCAGATGACCCACACTGGGTCTCCTAAGAAAGTCATATTCTCCCCCAATGAAGTTGAGATCACAGAAATCTCAAGTGGTAGAGTCATTGCAAAAGGAGTAGTGAATCATGCTCAAAAGATATACATGTTTTCAGATTTCCTACCTTACTCAAACCCCTCTACTCTTCTTATCCATGCTAATGAAGCTAGCAAGCTATGGAATGAAATATTTGGCCATCTAAATTACAAGTATCTGTCTGATATTAGTGAGAAAGAAATGGTCATAGGGCTACCCAAGATAAAATTTTCCAAAGGAGTCTGCCAAGGCTGTATCCTAGGAAAACACCCAGAGCATAAGTTTGAGAAAGCTAGTCATGAGAGAACCTCTGCACCCCTCGAGATGATTCACAGTGATGTTTCTGGCCCATTCCCTCATATGTCCATGATTCAGGCCAAATATGGATTGAACTTTATTGATGATTTTTCCAGGTATTGTTGGGTTCACTTCATGAAACACAAGTCTGAATTTTTTGGCCTATTAAAAGTCTTTAAGGCTTTGGTTGAAAACCAGTGTGGAAGGAAACTCAAGGTCCTCAGATCTGACAATGGTGGTGAGTATGTCAAGTCTAAGTTTATTAACTATTTTTC
>LPNX010827686.1:57031-84274 GCA_001517045.1 Pseudotsuga menziesii | reverse complement strand
GGCTAAAGCAAGCCCCCAGGGCTTGGTATGCCAAGATAGATAGTTTCTTGCTATCTCTGAATTTTGTTCGGTGCAAATCAGATCCAAATGTCTATTTGAATTCTGTTAATGGTTCATTAATGATCATTTTTTTATATGTTTATGACCTCGTCATTACAGGAAGCTCACAGGCTGAGATTGCTTCCTTAAAAGGAGCTATGAACCAAGCCTTCTCCATGACAGATTTGGGGCTCTTAAGTCAATTTCTGGGGCTTGAGATTGCTCAAACCAAAGCTGGAATAAAGGCTCACCATTCCAAGTATGCCTTGGATTTGCTGATCAAATTCATAATGCAAGACTGCAAAGCAAGCAAAACTCCTTTCCTTTCAGGAGTAAAGCTGGAGGAAGATGATTCTCCACCGATGGTAAACAATACACTGTATAGACAATTGATTGGATGTTTATTGTATTTGACACATACTCGACCTGATATTTGTTATGCAGTAAGTGTGGCTTCTAGATTCATGGATCAGCCTCATGAGATCCATTGGAAAGAAGCCAAAAGGATCCTTAACTTTGTTCAGGGAACAAGGACACATGGGATCTTCTATAAGGCAAAATTTGATCTTGATTTGATTGGATTTACTGACAGTGATTGGGCAGGTGATAGCACAGACATAAATTCCACTTCAGGGTACATGTTCATGCTTGCAGAAGGGCCAATCAGCTGGTCAAGCAAGAAACAGAGTGCCATTGCACTCTCATCTACAGAAGCTGAGTACAAAGGAGATGTTAATGCAGCAACTCAGTGTTTATGGTTGCAGGGTTTACTTGGAGAGTGTGGTTTCGAACCTGAGTACTCAACTACCATCTACTGTGATAACCAGAGTACCATTCGAATCTGCAAAGATCCAGTTCAGAAGCAGAGAACCAGACACATTGAGATTCACATGCACTACATCAGAGAGCTTGTGCATGATGGCACCATTCACCTACTCTTCTGTTCATCTTCAGAACAAGTAGCTGATATCTTCACCAAAGCATTTTGTGAGAAGAACTTCAGCAATCTCAAATCACTACTGGGGATTGCTGATCATGCTGTAAAGGCATGAGTGGAGACAAGATTCTACATTTTTGTTTTACAGTCCATGTTTAAGGGAGGATTTTCCCAAGTTGGTTTTGCCTCTTTCCTTGTTTCATATGGACTTGCAGTATGTAAAAGGGTGACTAAGACTTGTTGCTAGGCCCTATATTTTTTATTTATTACTCATAAAGTCAGGCTTAATGGGGGGTGTTAGAATAATCAAACCCATAGTATTACCCACTTAGACATTAATTCTATTATTTTTGTCTTATTTGCCTAGTTCATGAGTCCCACCATGTGCAAGTTGCTAATTGCCTATCCATAGAGGTAAAAATTTCCATATTTGACTCATGTAGCACTTGGAAAGCATTAGGAATCAAATATTCTTTATTCCTGGCCTCCTAGGTGCCCTTCTGCTTTTTCTGCTTTATTGCCTGCTTTTTCAGTGTTTTAAGGCACATAGGAAAGCAAGACTAGGTGAGGTGAACTTGTTTTTTGCCCCTTTCATCCTCCACTCTTTCCTCCATAAAAAAGCATGTATGAGCTGCCATTCCACCACTCATTAGCTTTCCCATGCTCCCTTGCCAATTCGTGATCCTCATGACAGATTTGGGATCAGCTTTTTACACCTATGGGGGATTTGCCTATTTTGGGTAAGCCTGCTTTATGCTAGTTTTGGATGCCTCCTTATGCATTCGATCTCTTGATGTATTCTATATATTCAGCAACCTATGTTATTACAGGGTCGGCTATTGTACACTCAGTTAATATAATTTTGTGTTACAGCTCCATATTCAGTCTCCATTGTTAGCAATTTTGCATGATCAATTGATAATTGTTGTGGGTAAAATTAATCTAATGCTGGCATGAATTTCTACAATTTCATCAAGATATACATATTCATGGGTGTATTGATGAGACTTCTTTGAGCCACTTGAAGTCTTCATGTTTTCTTTGCTCCTTATTTGGTTCAAATTTTGGTGGAGGTTCTTCATTCACTTCTTGGATGAAAGAACACATGGATGATTATATTGATGCACATTATATATTTTAGGAGAAGCACTATGGGACATGGGATCCACACCTATGTCATTGGGTAAGATATGATATAATACTTGATGCTTGTGTGTATGGGACACATGGTGATCTACTTACTTGGATGTACAAGAATTTTCATGATTCTTTGATGAGGTACCTTCTTGATGTACATTTGTATGATGTTATTATGTACTTTCACGATATATATTTTGTACTCATTATGTTTGGAAGAGTGAAATACCAGCAATGTTATCCTATATTTGATTGGGTTCATCTCACTTGCAGTAGCAGTTTGGTTGTTGGTTTGAGAAAGCAAACCAACCTTCAGTTATTTGAGTTCATCTTTGCAGATCAATGTTCCAGTTTCCTATGCGGGAGAAATTTTGAGAGATGTATTCAAATTTTCACATGTTTGGCTCTCATGGAATTCCATCATAGACATTTCATACCATGCATGTATCAATATCATATGGGACCTTGGGATTATTTTTGGTCTCATTCGTTTCAATTATGGGGAAAACGAGCAGCATTGGAGATTTATTCACTACTTGAGAAGATGATTATAATTAGAGTAGTGTAGAAACAATAATGGTGGTTCCTCTCTGAAATTTTCTTGGAATATTATGAAACTCAAATTTTGGTAACTCACACCAACTTCAAATAATTATACAGAAGCAAAAACGGGTGAAAGTTTAGAAAAGGTTTCCAAAATATGGAGGTAAAGATTATTTGCACAAATTTGGTTTTTATGGATTTGAATAATACTTTTGGTTTTAGTGGTGATGTTACATGATATATAAATATGTGTAATCCATGTCTCTTTACATTTGGGAACACAAAATTGCAGTACATGAGTGTCACTAATCAAGTTGCAGCTAAAGAAAATCAATGAGCAAAACCATAAGAGAGCACTTGGTGCAAGGGAAGGAGTACCAAATGAGGATGACACTTGGGAATATGAAGATTTTGCAGCATAAAAATATGAAATTACTTGAAGACAAGAAATATTGGGTGGGGAGGACTGTAATGTCCCCATTTTAAATAATTGCATAATAGGACAATTCAATCAATCCTACTAGTTTCCTAGGTTGGATGGATACATTTGGAATTTTAATAAGGGAGCTAACAGATGATGTTTAGACATTAGAATGGAATAAATATGTAATAATGGATATAATTAAATAAATACAAGAAAAAATTGAAGTGGAAATGGAGCATGGAGACACATAGAGATTATGGGGCCCACACAAGCTAGAATTTATGTGCCACATGGCATCCTCCTCTTGCAATTTCGAATCCATGGGAAGCCTAATGTTCTTGGATGAGTTAGAAGGATAATAAACTTGGCCATATGCATCATATGTCTATTTTTTAAGGAAATGTAACTTACATGGGAAAGGAAGAGTCAAATGGGAGCTTCTTGGACACTTGGGATACATTCCCTAACATCTATGACATCTATGACACCAATGACGAATATGCTATGAAATTTATGATATATTTCAGACCTGAAGGATGAAATATGACCATTATGACATGTTAGGACTAAATATATCATCCAAGAGTGTGCTAATGTTAATTGGGGAAGCCCAATGGGTCCCTACTCAAATTGGGGGAAGATGGAAGGCTAGGGAATGGAGGGCACATGGAAAATATTGAGCACACACCCTAATTCAAATTGGATTGAGTTTGCGGATGGATTGGTAACTTTACAAGGATAAGGATTTTTGTAAAATACATGGATCAACCGAGAGAATGGATTTTAACCATTTGATAAATTTGCATTTGTGAAGAGAGAGAGCTAGTGGATGACTAGTTTCTTGCCTTGGCAAATTTCGAGGGTGAAAGATTCCCATCCAAGTTGGTGTTTGGAAAGGCCATTCAGGTATTTGATGGAGATTTAATGGATTTTGTATTTTCAGGTGTAAGATACAGGGAAACTCTTAGTTTCTTCTAGTGCAACACATTCTCTCAACCATTTCCAGTCTTTATTGCATATTCTTGCTCATGGAGGGATTATGCTTTGGGTGAGCTATTGTACTCTTTGGGAGATATTATAATGGTACATTTATGATTGTAATAATATTAATATAATATATTATTCATTTTTCAGAACTTCTCATGTCTAAATACCAAATGGTTGTATGTAAAAGGTATTATTAATGAGCAAACAATGACCATTTCCCCACTATATTGATGTATGCCATTGTAATGCTGATGATTTCGAATGTAAGAATTTTTATATGATATATTTATGATGAATGGACTACCGTTGATTAGTATTACAATTTTCATATCCAACAATCAGGAATTTGAAGTCATCTTACTTAGTTTATTTGCATTTGGAGAAGATTTGGTGCCATTTCCCCAAGGGTCGAACTAGTGATTTTGTAGTTGTTTGGGAGAGGGTTATAACAACATTTATAAAATAAATAATTATGAATATGAGACATTAATAATTTCCCTTAAACATCCTCAACCTCTATTCACAAATTCGAGTATATTTGGGATCATTTGGAAATCCATTTTTCAGCATTTACCTTAAGGGAATTGGAACCCCAATTTGCTAGTGAAAAATCCTACCTTGGAAAAAATATTAAACAAGATTGTAGAAGTATTTGGAGGGTCATAAATTATCCCTGAAAATCAAATACAAGTATCAATATCAGTTATACACCTTATCAGAATATTTGGGAGCATTTGGGTCAATTTGGATACCTAGACATCAAAACTAGTCAAAGGTCGAAATAAAGAAAAAAGTGAAAATTTTGTCATTTTAATAAAAATTATTAAAAAGGGACATTCCAATTATCCATTTGGTCTGATACACTGTTGATCATTCTTGGAACATGTGTGAATGTACTGGATTTAAAATTTCTAACCAAATTTCTAGTGCGCAAGTACTTTCTAAAGAGACAAGGATCACGTACCCGATAGCAGTTATTCAACTGGGAGACATGAAGCTGGGAGTGTAAGAAGAAATCTAGGTGACGGATACCCAAGTGGAGGGAAGTGGCTAGGAAACCAATTTCACCATCGTAATAATCCTGGTTGTTGGTGGAAATTTCTCTTGAGGTAGAGCCCATTGCGGGGGTTCTTCAAGAGGTGGCCATGAGAGTCATCAAGGATATATGCCCCCTTGTCAAGGAAATGATTGACAATGTATGGGCCATACCACATGGAATCAAACTTCCCTTTCCATAACTTATCATTGGCTTGGTCGTAATTGATGACAAGATATCCCTCGCTAAAGGTGGGAAGGTGAATATTGGAGTCAAAATGTGAGTTTGACCAAGTATTAGGTGCTTCAATCATTTGGAGAGAAGCATAGCGGTCCTCATTGGTTTGTTAGAGCATAATAAGGTGTTGTTCTAATGGTGAGGTATCAGGGAGGAGGTCAATGAAAAGGTAGAGTAATGCAATCTAGCACTCAATGGGAATTACCGACTCGACACCATGTACTAAGTGAAATAGGGTAAAACCAGTGATGGTCTTTGTGGATGTACGATAGGCCGAGAGGGTAGAAAAGAGAAAGTGATGCCAGTTGGATTTATGTTTGTCAACCATCCATTGGAGTAAGGTTTTGAGGATCTTGTTTAAAACTGAAACTTGTCCATTTCCCTAAGGGTAGTATGCATACTAATGTTCAAACTTCAACATGGTTGAAAGCTCTGTCCAAACCGCGTCCTCAAAATGAGAACCATGGTCTGAGACTATCTGTTGGGGGACACTGAAACGTGTGATAACATGGTTGAAAAAGAAACATGCTGCTATGTTGGAATTACAATTGAATGTAGGCATGGCCTCGACCCATTTAGTGAAATAATCAGTGGCCACGATGATGTACTTATGACTGCCGGCCGATGTGGGATTACAAGTCATGAAGTCAATCGCCCACTTACAGAAGGGACCGAATGTGACCATTGGATGCATTAGAATAGGAGGATTCCTTGCTTTTGGAGCAAAGAGTTGACAACTGCGATAGTGTTTAACTACATGGATGCAATCGACAAAGATGGTTGGCAAAAAATAACTGGCATAAAGAATATTCTGGGTGGTAGCCAAACCAGAGAAGTGGCCACCGCAGGCTCCACTGTGACAGTCATTCAATACTTTTTTAGCCTCATCATGGGTGAGGCAATGATGCAATATGGTATCGATGCCTTGATGGTACAAGACATACCCTATGAGGATATAGCGAGCATATTGGTGTCAAATGCATCGCAATCTTCTTGGATTAAATGAGCCTCAAATTTATGAGTACGCAGGTACAGGAGGATTCCCCCATACCAGGGGTCTTTCGTGGACATGACAAATAGAAATTCGTCCAGAAGGTTGACTGTAATAGGTGATGAAGCAGATGACCGAGGAAGGTATGTCATTAAGGCAGGTAATTCTAGAGCTTTGGTGCTTTTAGGGGCAACAAATTCCAAATCATACTCCTCGAGAACAACAATCCACTTGGCATCCTGGCCTTGAACAAGACGATGGCTCAAGAGATACCTCATGGGGTTGGAATCGGCCACGAAT
The DNA here is from genome assembly GCA_001517045.1 of Pseudotsuga menziesii. Taxonomy (NCBI): domain Eukaryota; kingdom Viridiplantae; phylum Streptophyta; class Pinopsida; order Pinales; family Pinaceae; genus Pseudotsuga; species Pseudotsuga menziesii. The sequence goes on along the minus strand of LPNX010827686.1, from coordinate 77,643 downwards.
CAAGTGTGGCTCAAAAGGATGTAATGGCGTAGCTTCTAAACAAAAAATATGATGGTGTGGGCATTCTTGTCTTCATGTGAGTAACGTAAAGGGGGACTAGAAAGCTTCTAACTTACGTAATATATCACATTCTCTTGATGAGCATCATATTCTTTGACCCGAACTTCAACGATGGCATTTTCATATGTCAAGACATAGAGAATGAAATCCTTAGTGAATTCAGGTGGAGACAACAATGAAGCATAAGCCAGTGCTTGTTTCAATACCTTAAAATCGTATTGTGCCTACTCATCCCAAACAAATGGAGTGTTGATATGGAGTAGTCATAAGAAACCATGGACTTTTGTCGCATAGTCTGGAATGAAACGACGAAGGAAATTTTCCTTTCCTTGGAGACTCTACAGTTTGCACAAAGTACATGGTGAGGGAAGATTCAGAATGGCTTGAACCTTTATAGGGTTGACCACAATCCATTTGTGAGAGATGATAAAACCAAGTCAATGCCCAACTGGGACACAAAACACACACTTGATAGGGTTCAAGTGGATGTTGTATTTGCGACATCGTAAGAAGACTTGTTGTAAGTCCTCTAGATGCTGTGAACACTTCCGAGAGAGAGCGATGAGGTCGTCTAGGTAGACCAAGATGATATGGATAAGTTCATGGAAGCAGAATGTTATGGCCCACTGAAAAGTGGCTCCAACATTTTTAGGCCAAATGGCATGACTCGATACGAAAATATGCCTAAAGGAGTTGTGAAAGCAGTCTTGTACTGGTCTTCTTTCTGGATCTGAATTTGGTTAAACTAGAAAAACCATCCATGAAAGAAAAAGACTTCATGTTCGGCATAGGTGTCAATGATATGGTCAATGAATGGAGTGGGAAAATTGTATTTGGGACATGCCAAGTTCAAATCATGAAATTTAGTGCAGACATGAATGGTGCCCTTTTTTATTAATGGGAACATGATTGGAAACCCAAGTGGTATACACAATGGGGTACATGAAACCTACTTTACGCAGTTTCTCGATCTCATCTTTGACAATAGGATCCTTTGAGGGGTGAATGGATCTTTTCTTTTGGTGTACGGGAACAACATCAGGCCAAGTGTCAATATAATTTTCGAGGATGGATGGATCAAGCCCAGGCATCTCGGTATAGGACTAAGCAAAAATATTATGAAACTCCTGAAAACGTGCTTTGTAGGAAGCCACTTCTTGAAGGGAGCAAGATGCTCTGAGTTTAATATATTCAACTACCTCAAGGTTGGTTGATATGTTGACCTTAATGGTTGGAGAAATGTTATCCATATTAGCCTCTTCAAAGGCATCAGGTGATAGAATGGGGTTCTTGAACCAGTTGACTTTTCCATCGATAAAGTCTTTGGATTCAACTGAGTATTGGTGTGATAATGAGAGAGGCTCATCGAGAATAAAGAATAAGCGATGGTGTATATCATCCCAAGGGTACTCAGGAGTCGAAAGAGATTCAAGAATCTCCTCATCATTGCTGAAGTAATGCATGGATAGATCGGAGGAATCCTATACGAATTAGGAAACATAAGGACTAACAGAACTGGATATCATGTATATGGTGTTGGTTGTGTTTGAGGAAGAAGCCAGAGGGTGGATCTCCTTAAGAATAGTGATGTCGAACTCATTAGAGTGTTTCCAAAGGTTGCAGAGGGCTGACCGATACTCGGGCAAGTATGGGAAATGGTGAGAGTAATGACCATACAAGCCGCAAAGTGCACAAGGATGGTTGGTTCACAATGACTTGTTCTTAACCGTGGGAGAATCTGGGACGGTGACTACTGGAGTGCCATCAAATGTATCCATAGAGTCCATGTGGGTGCGAAGGATAGGAAAATATAGACAATTTTGTGTCTTATGACCTTGGACATTGTACAATGTGCAGGGGGAGTTGGACTAGGTTCATTCATTTCTTTGGTGGCCTTGCCCCCAACCTTATTTGGAGGAGGAGGGGCAGGCATGGAGAAAAGAGCAGTCTTAGATGGACCAGGAGGTAGGAGTGACAATGTCTCAATGGGTTGGATGGGAGTCAACACAACCTGGAGAATCGGGGGTTGAGTGGGTGGATCGAGGTACCACACATGAATTTCCAATGTGAAGTTAGGTAAGTTGAGAGTATCCGTGACAGGATTTCTCATGATGCCAGATGGTGGAAAAAGGAAGGGAATCATATGGATCTGGAATGAAACCCAATAATTCTTGGGTGACTGTGGTTGGGGTTACAACTAATGTTGTGATGTGGTCGGAATGGTAGAAGATGTGATAGTACACAAGTCCGATACATCAGTCGACGTAGGTGGAGGAGGTAAGGACAAAAAGGTGTCTGTCATAGGGGATTTGGAAAATAAGCTCGGGCCAACAATATACAAGGATGGAATGGATATGTTGTCGATGGTGGAGCTGATAGTCGGAAGGATGTGTTCCTGCGTGGTTGGCCCCTTAGGCTCATAGTATGCCAAATGGTCGACAGTCACGATCTTCCCATATTGAGGTAACATCAGTAGTCGAAAGATGGTAGAGGTCACGACTCGCATGGAATACATGTAGCTACGTCTTAGGAGGAGGTTATGGTCAAGTTGGGAATTGAAAACCTCAATGTCAATCAACACCATTTTACCAGCTAGATCCACATGAATGTTCGTGAGAATACCCTGTGGCTGAGTGGAATGACTGTTGTAGGCATGGAGAGAGGTGGTAGAAGGTTGAAGGGTAGGGGACCCGAGTTTCTACCAAACGATGGTTGACATAACATAGGTGTATGCCCCTTTATCAATAATGCATCGATGTATGACCGAATTTCAAATCGAGATCGAAACTTGGAAGGTGACGGTAGACAGCATCCTAGGTTCTCCTTGATCCAATTTGAAGGTGATGAACTTGGAATTAGAGGGATCAACGACACCTAGTGCATACAACAACGCTTTACATTGTGTTGGGAAAGTTTTAAGCACTTCCAAAGTGGACATGGTTGTAGGGGATTGGACCAAGTTGTCAACTATGCTGTAGTTGAGGGTAGCTCTAGTAGTAGCATTGTTTGTGACATGATGCATAGGAAACCGTGGATCTCTAGTCGACCCATCTATGGGGGGTCTCGGTAAGTGGAGAGACATGTTGGAATTGGTAGAGGTAGATGCCACTAATGGGTCAGTGATTTTTGTGGTGGATCCATACTGGTTGCGTCGAGTCTAAAGGTTGAATTCGAACAACAACGTCATGAGGTGATGGACACCACCGTCAGGAGCTGCGGGAGCAGGTGGGGCCAAGGGTTGGGTTGTAAACATCCCTTGGTGTGGTAGGCGGTTTTGGAGCACCATAGATGGAGGAAATGGTGGATCTGGGATTGGTTGAGCCGGAGCAACCGCATTTGGATCACATTGGTTGTCATTTTGGAGAAGCTATTGGACACAAGCCATGTGAGGACACATAGGAGTGTAATGACTGTAGGTGTTGCATATAGAACATAGATGGCTGGTTGTAACTATGGATTCTTCCTTGGCTGATTGGGGCAAAGGGGATTCTATGCAGGAGGGTCAGCATCGTTATTGTTTGGAGGGTTATCCTATTGGCCACCTCCTTATGGCCAATTATTGCCTCAGTTTATTCCTCGCTTGTTCTTTCCCTTCCATTTTTGGTTATTGGGGTTGGGTTGGTTAGGAATGTTTTGCTGAGCATAAAACTATCCTATAGATATTGGAGGAGTCGAGGCAGGGATCGGAGCCAGAGAGGGTTTCACAGGTGCTGCATAATATACCAGGGGAGCTGGAGGGGCTGCAAATCCATCCGCTTGTCCGGAACATGATTGTGCCGAACAAGTCAGTCCATGGACATAATGTGTTGGTGTGGGAGGTGCATAGGATGGGGTGGCTCTGGACTGAGCCATCATACATGAGTAATCAGGGGCATAACTGGGTCGGGAAACACTATGGGTGTTACCGGGTGTGGTGGCATCATGGGAGGGGCCACATAGAATTGAGGGTGTTGGGTGATAGAGCCAATGAATCCATCAGCAGCGTGGGATGCCCCCGATGTATCATGACGATAGGTGCCAGCTAAGGGAGAATCGGGTATGATGGTATATAAATAACTAGAATGGGCATAGATCAAGTCAAATTGTTGAGCCTTCAAGATGGCCATCTCCTTGGTTTCGGGTTGCTCAGATGCAACATCCTTGGCTATGGTGGGGATCAAGGTTTTTAGAAACCAGTCGAGGAAGATACTATCATCCAATTGTATATTACACAAGCTATGTCAACGTCTCCACTCATGGATATGATCCATGATGTGGGTAGTTGTGGTTTGGCGATAGGAAAAAAGGATCTCCACTCCCTTGTCATATCAGATGGGTAGCTGAAAGTATTGAAGGAACATTGAGGCAAGTGAGGAGAATCGGGGTAAGTGGCATGAGGCAGCTCGATGTAGCATTTGGCCTCAACACCCGTAAGTGTGTGCTGGAACAACCTCAATCTAACAGAGTCATCCACAATGTTGTTCAATGAACACCACAAGTGGAAATACATGATGTGGTTCTGAGTGTCCTCGCCTGCCTTTCCCTCAAAATTTGGGATGTCTGAGGGGAGTTTTGTAGGCATGGGAGGCTAGTGTGGTTGATGATTAATGTGGTAATTTGTTAACCTTTCCAAATCTGGTAGGTTGAGACTAGCCATGAAAGGTAGGCTAGAGCCAAGGTTGGTTTGGGATGGTCCATCAATGGTGTTGATGTTTGCAAGAACATAGTTCCCATGCATGACTGGGGGTATATGGGGTTGATTTCCCATAGTGGGGATAGTCATAATGGACGTGGAAGGGCCATTGCCCCTAGGTATAAAAGGTGGTATGGTAGGAACCATGGTAGCTGGTGTGGGGCCTCCACTAGTGGGTAGTGTACCAGCAACAATGTGTGCAGTGGTGATGGGCCCACTAGCAGGGATACCTGTGATGATGGGTGGAAAGGACATAGGTCCACCACCAACTATCCCTTCGTGGAAGGGATTTGGATGCACACCAACCATGGGGCTAGATGGGGAAGTGAACAAAGTGGGTTCATATTGGTAGGAATCCGAATCGGACTCAGAGGTTGTGTGTATCTCTGAGGGTGGTGAGTGATGATGAAGATGGATTCGATGGCGATAGTTCAAAGAACCGAACTGAGGGGTGTGCCCCTAAGCTAATAGGAATAACATGGTGGAGAAATGATGACTTATTGTAGTGAACCTGGGTTTAATCGGCTTCCTAATGGTTCAAAAGGAGTCACTCAGCCACAAATACTGTCTGACGGCTTGTGTATTGGGGAAGTACCCCTCACTCCATGGCTCAGCTAAAATTGATAACCACTTTTCCACAAATGACAGCTCTTGATTTTTGTCACGGGTGGGAACTAGTTAGTCAGGTAGGGGTTGTTGCCTTTTTTTCTTGGAAGGTCCTCTCAATGGGAAGCTACTTCGAGGTTCCTATGGTACTCCTCACAATGAGTTCTATGGCTATGCCCAAGTACTTCCCATAGTTAAGCAGATGGGATTTATACCCCAATCCGAATGTTATTAAGTTAATTAATTCCTTTTAAGGCTCTACTTGGGGTCATGAACCGAGCGTGTTCAGTTAATGGTGTGAATGTGTGTGCATCTGTATGTAAATTTTTTCCTTCCAATCTTGAAACAAATGGGTAACATGGAACTTTTTGCAGGAAATACGCAAGGGGTTGTAACATAGTAGGTCTAGAAAGAAAAATAGGTATGGACAGAGTTTTGGGATAGATAGGGGTCTAAAACAAGCATGTAAAAGAGACTGTAAACTAATAGTCGCACCTGTTGACAGAACAAGAGTGATCTAGGTCACACAAAATAGAAAGGAAGAGGTGATCTAGACATGAAACATTCAATCCATGCAAACCAGGAGGAAAGATACAACTGGGTTGCACGGAACAGGGTCATAGGGGAGATTGGGGTCATTCGAGAAGTTGGGACAGGTGCAATCCGTCTCTATGATCCATCTCACGCCTATCGATGATAAATTCGTGACTTAGGTCACGCTTATCGGGTAGAAAGGAGCGACTGGGTCATAGATTGAGTCCCGATAAGTGTGAATCGCATCGAACTGGAAAAACTTAAAAAATGACAGATTCGATAGGGGCTGGGGGAGCAATAACTGACGCAGTGAAGGTTCAAATCAGCTGCGTGGGGTCCTAATTTGTGACAGATGAAGGAAGACACTAAAAAAAAACCTGTAGCAAACCTAGAAAAATAGGGATCTGAGACGATCGACCAGTAGAGTGGCCAAAACGGTGACGGGGATTTCTCCCCTGTTACATGCAAAAGCACCAGCCTTAGATCAATGGGTTCATAAGGAAGAGTTCATGAAAAAATACAACAACCAACTAGATTAGTAAAACAAAGCAAATACTTTTGATGTTTTTTGAATATACAACGGCTGACCTAAATAAATACAAACAACCAAAAGTATACCTCCTTTCTTGTAAAGTGTGCCACTGTGGCCATCTTTGGAAGTGGTATGCCTCTCCACATGTTGGTTCTCCATTGCTCTCTAGGTGGGTATGAAGAGTGTATCGACATACAATGTGGGAATGGTATTGCGACGGGATGATGAAAAAAGGGTGTGTGAATACTTGAGAGCAAAAGGTGTCCCAATGTACTCACAAAATGAAAAATGAGAAAAAATGTATTTTGGGAGATCCATTCACAATGTATTTATAGAATGGTTCTAAGGTTTTTTTTACCCAATGTGGTTACCCATGGTGTTTTACTATGTTTTTCTCTCTTTTAGGGTTTTTACACCCTTTTTAGGGTTTTTGAACCCTTTTTTGGAGAGAGTGAGGGTAAACCATAGTAAATAATAATGTTTTGGACCATTTTTATGGAAATACAATTGTGACGATCAAAAGTAAGGGAACTATGGTAGGAATATGATGTTTGTATATGGTCTATACCATGTAGAGCTAGGTGAACATTTTTTGTGTTAACAAACTGGCATATAGGATAGAATCACATTTTCCACTTGGATTTTGCATCACCTTATGACCATGTCACCTTAACTATAGGTACATACCCACTTCGTAATGTTAAGGAACCATCATAATGATACTATAAGTGGCATTACATAAGTGGTAGATCCTTCCTATTCATGGGAACCCTATTTAGATCCCGCTTTGTCATTTAGTACCCATGCTAGGATTTTTCCCTTAGGTCTAGAAGTCCCTTTGTAGTCATTCCATGTCTTTGAGAGAGAACCTCATTTTCTCTCTTGAACTTTATGTTGGCCATTTCCCGTAGGGGCTCCCATTTATATCAAGTTGTAATTGCATTATCATGTGCTTTCTTGCCTTATTGAGATTTACGCTAGCTCCCTGCTTTAGAGTTATAAGCCATATATCCTGAGCTTGTCTCAATTCTAGCTAAGCAGAGCCTTTTATATATCCTTTGCAACTTTTTCATCCCTTACCAGGAGGAGACCTTCCCCTCGAGTGTCCTTATCCTACACATGCTTCCTTGCAATGAGCATAGCTGTCTTCCACTACTTAGAAATACTTTGCTTGACCACGACACTCGTATCCTCCTAGCTATGTATTAGAAGCACTTTTATTATTTTTTAAGCTTTATAATCTAAAAAAGTCCAAAAAATTAAAAAACATAAAAAGCCGGACGGGAAATGATATTACTTTTGGCAGTTGTCGAGTCGTGTCGCCTTCGAACAAAGCATTGTATATTCCATCCATCGGTTGGGTTATTAGTATGAATTTAGGAGTTGCACTCATTATTCTAAGTTTTCTCCACCGATTGGTTATGCTTCTAGTCCCTATGAAGCCTCTATCGATACCTCCTGTGTCGCAGAGTTGTCCCAATTTACATGTCGAGTCTATGCTTCTTGTCAGTCACCATATACCTTATGCTCTTGTTCAAAGGAAGTTTTAGCTTGAGTCAACCATTCCTCAGTTATATTGTCTTTGCATGTCGGCCATTCCCGATATAGTTACCGGTTTGTGCACATATTTTTCATTTAAGTTCTTCCCAATTATCCAGTTTTGTTGTGTACCTCATGTTGGTTGATGGGGGATGCCTTAATTGCCTCCTTCTAGCAGATTCCATTCCATCAAATTCAGATCATTTATTATGGAATAAGAGTCTATATTCCATTGAGTGCATTGATACTTGCAGTCATCAGTGGTGGGTCCTCTTGCCATCAATATTTTTTGGAATACATCGATGTCCCTTGATCAATGGATTCTTTCAAGTGATTGACCTCAACACATATATTCACACTTGTTGGATTACACTATGTACCTTGATTCCCATTATCATTATTGGTGGGATATCTCACATCTGTTAGAGGTATACATCAATGACCAATAATTAGATGATGGATCATCAAGTTCGACCTCGACACCTTTATTCATGTGATGGGACATTTACCAGTAGCAGTTTGCGTAGAAGACCTCGGAGCTTGGTGGAATTCCACATATGCTACCTCCTTGATCATGCCAATATCCATGAGATGTCATATCTCATACCAAGAGTCCAATATATTATCATATATCTTCATCCATTATGGATATCTTGTTCACTATATATTGTATGTGCCGATGACCACTTGTGACATATGTTTATTATGCCTATTCATGGAAATTGTACTCTTATGTATCCGAGACTGCTACAGTGTATATTTGCAGTCACGTGCTGAGATTTATCATTGTATTGTACCGATGTGTAGATGGTTCTTCCACTTGGGTCTTTATTACTCTACTTCTCGGATGGATATAATGAATTTCGGCCATCATGTTACTCCTCTGACCTAACACATTAGGGGTTATCTATTATAATTAATTTTACCACACTTGGTAGATCAAACTTTTATGGCCTCCCATGTCCCTCTATAGACTTTTTTGACCCCCTTGGTTGAATTATACTTTGATGATCCAAGAAATCCCTTAAAAAACACCTATTTATTTCCATACACGAGTTTTAGCTTAAAATCCGCGTGTACATGCAGGTTTCTCTATTGTATCCCGCATACATCGGGAAATGTGCACAAAACAAAAATATTTGGAGTTTTCCTCAATTGTGTCCTGAATAGGTTGGCTCTTGGACTTCCATATGCTTGGAAACGCTTCGACTCGAGCCTTCATTTCCTATTAAAGGGTATATAGTGAGCCTCTTTGATGCATTAGAGGAGGAGTATTAGGATTTGAATGCCATTTAGATATTTAAGTAGAGAATTTTGATAATGTTGCATCAATTGAATGGAGAATGAACATACAAACTAAGCAAAACAAACCACACAGGAAACAGACAAGTATTGCTCAGGAATTTACAGTATATTCATCATAATAATATCCGATGTACAATGTAGTTTACATAGGTAGAATTTGAATGCATGAGTAATGAATTCAAATCCTCCAATTGGATACGACTATATCTAACTGAATCTCTAACTCAAGGTCTCCCAATCAATATTGAAGTCCAAATAGACAACCCCCCGATGACCAATAACTCCAACAAGTAGTAACAACTAGTTAACTCAGTGCAACTGAGTGTGGTAGGTAGGAAAAGCACTCCTCCCCATGCAACCATGCATTAGTAGTGCTATCCTAACTGACTGTGAAGTAACTGAGGGCTAAGTAAGACTAATTAGAGCTAACACCAACTGACTGAAGTAGGTTGGTGCAGGGACTCCCAGTGGCTCCTAAAATTTACGGATTGGTTTAGGAGGTACCCTAACTGATGCATGCACATGCAGTGAGTGGAAGTTAACCTCTAGTCATCTCCCCTACACTTCAATGACTGGTGAATGTGGCGCCCCATTGGGCCACGTAGACCCAATTGCACTAGTGGAATCATTTAATTAATTTAAGGTTCCTAAGTTAGGCAATAATTAATCTACTATACATTTGACCAAGGGAGGATTAATAATCCTAATAGCCCCCATGAATCCTAACATGGACAACTGTGGGCCCTGGTAACAAGACCATAGGTCACCCAAATACAATCTAGAAGATAATAAAAAATGCTGCTTAGTACAACTGAGGAAACAGGGGGAAACCTCATGGGAAAACCCCCCCTCAAAAATAAGCAGGAAAATAGCAATATTCAAGCTATATTTAGAAGAAAGAAGCTTCCTCCTTAGAAAAATAACTTGAGAAAAAAAATTGCTGCAAAAAAATGCATCTCTATGTAGCAGCATGGTCCATTAGTGGACCTCTCAATGTACTTGTGTACTGATGAATCTGTTTGGTTCTGCTGGATGGTGAAGGTAGGGAATGATCAAATATTTGCTTCTGTGGGCCATGTAGTTGATCATTCATCATCATCAAGTAGCACCGACCTGGAACTTTGCTGCACCATTCTGTAGAGAGTGAATTAGTGAGAGACAGTGCATCATGCTCATTCTGATACTAGGACCTAGTTCTTATTTTTTCTTCTGGAACTCCAGCACCACTTCTAGATGCATCAATAATCTTTTGAGCCCATCTAGGTTTAGGATTTTGATTAGGATATGGGTACTAGATATGGATCTAGAATCTCTTGAGATTCAGTCTCAATAACATGATCATGATGTATGTGATCTTCTTCATTTGAATCTGAAACCTGTAGCACATAATCATCATCATCATCATCAAAAATAGGAGGAGAAATAGTTATACCTTCCTGTGCTGCTGGAGGAGTATCATGCAGCTGATCTTCTTCGAACTGGACACTTATTTCAATGAAGCATCTTCTGGTAGCAACCTCCATCAGTTTGTAAGCTTTTGCATCATCTACATATCCTAGCAGAATGCATTCGCCACTTTGGGATTAAAAGGCCTTTCTCTTGTCAAGTGGTATCCTGGCCTAAGATTTGGAACCAAAAACTCTCATATGAGAGACATTGGGCTTATACCCCATGCAGTGCTTCGAATGGTGTGACCCCAACCACCGACTTGTGAGGCACCCTATTCTGCAAATATGAAGCACACTTTACTGCTTCAGCCCAAAGATAAGGAGGTAAATTCTTGCCATGGAGAAGGCATGCTGCCATATATTTCAGTGATCCATTCTTCCTCTCAGCTACACCATTTTGCTGTGGTGTGTATGGAACTGAATGTTCTATTCAAATCCCCTCTGATTCACAGAAATTCTGGAAATCTCTTTTGACATATTCTCCTCCTCCATCGAATCTTATTGAATTGATATTCTGATTGAATTTGTTCTCAACCATAGCTTTAAAACTTTTAAAAGTATCAAAAACTTCTGATTTTAGCTTCATGAAGTAGATCCAACAGCACCTAGAACAATCATCAATAAAGGTTAGAAAATACCTGCAACCATTAATGGAGTTTGTGGGCATAGGTCCAACTACATCACTGTGTATCAAATCAAGTGTAGATACAACTCTATGAGCCTTCCCAACATCATTCTTCTTTTTTGGATGCTTACCTACCAAGCACCCAACGCATACTCCATTGAAATCTTGGATGGAGGGAAAACCTTCAACCATGTTATCATTGTGAAGATGCTTCATATATTTGAAATTGAGATGGAGAAATCTCTCATGCCAAATATTGCTGGTGTTTTAAACATGAGACAATAAAGCTGTAGGAGGATAAACAGGTAAGAAATGTGAAAACTCATAAGCTTTGGTAGAGTGATTTGCAATACCTTTCGCTACAAGCTTTCCAGTGGAATTTTTTGTAATCTCAATTGAGTCTGAATCAAATGTGAACGAGTCTTGGGAGAGCCTGTATGAGTCATTTGGTAAACATATAACAGGTTAGAAGCAAGGGAGGGCACATATAAGACATTCTTGAAATCACCATGCTTCACTCTGACTAAGCCCCTTCCTTCTGTTGGAATCTAGGAATCATCTCCCATATCAATATTAGGCCCATTTGATAGTGAAAGAGTAGAGAAGGATTCTTTGGAGGCAACAATGTGGTTGGAGGCTCCAGAATCTTTAATGTATGCCGAGGATGGAGAGAGAGTTTCTTTCGAAGCATGACACCTTTCAACATATTATGTTGGTGCTTCTTCATCAGGATTATTTTCTCTTGGAGGAGAAATGTTGTGCTACTTGAGAAGAGCGGACATCTCATCAAGTTTATTCCTCATATAATGTTATTCAAGATGGCATCCCTTGTCAAAATACAGACATAAATTCTTTTCAAATTTCTTCTTCTTAGAGCCAGAGGCCCCTTTGGAATATTGTTGATTTGGTTTAGGCTTCAAATCAGCAGCCTTTGGCTCCTTCTTCTTTGATTTCCCCTTTTATTGTGCTTTGGAAGAGTTAGTAACCAAGAGAGATTGATCTTTGGAAGTCTGGATGACTCCCATTCAAATCAATTTGTCTTGTTCTTTGATTAAGGACTTAGAGAATGAATCTAAAGAAGGTAGTTTCCGATCAGGAAATATTTCCCGCTTGGAATGAAACATAGAGACATAGACAGAGTACTCAGGACCTAGTTTGATGAGTATGGAAAGGACATTCTTCTCATCATTTTTCTCTATCCCACACTATGTGCATTGTAGCACTAGAGACTTGAATTTGGAGAAGAATTGCTCAATAGTCTCAAAACTATTGGGATGTAAAGATACCAACTCATTCTCTAGAATGTGTCCTTGAAGCTCATCTTGTTTGTTAAACAAGCTATCAATATTCTCCCAGGATTCTCTACAAGTCCTCAATCCTTCTAGATGAAAGAGGAGATATCTGGAAATATAAGTACATAGGTACCCGAATGCTTCATCACAATGGTTTAGAAACTTGTTTCTCTCTACCGGCTTATGAGGCTCAACCTCCCATCCATGTATGATCCTATGGTAGCCATGCTTGCACAAGGCCAGCTGCATATAAATCCTCCAATCAAGGTAATTGGAAGTTGTGAGGATCCATGGCTCAAGAGTTTGAGAACTCATAATTGCTCCGACAGGGAGACTGCAAATACTTCTTTCAAGATATGTAGCACCTGTCAATTTCACTACAAATAACACTTAAACATATGAACTGTTAGAATCATGATTTTACTCCAGACATGAACATGTTTTTAGAGTCCATCATGCCCTCTCTACTACTCTGAATGAATCCAGAGATAGCAAATTTTCATAGGGGCCTTCTGTGGAAACCCAGTTGCTTCTGATGTTCGATGAGGAGAAACAAGCATGAAACATGTCTGAGAAGGATCTGATACCATATTAGAATTTGAATGCCATTTAGATATTCAAGCAGATAGTTTTGATGATGTTGCAATAATTGAATGGAGAATGAACATACAAACTAAGAAAAACAAACCACACAGGAAACATACAAGTATTGCTCAGGAATTTATAGTATATTATAGTATCGGAAACATACAAGTATTGAGTAATTAATTCGAATTGTCCAAGTGGATAAGACTGTATCTAACTAAATCTCTAACTCAAGGTCTCATAATCAATATCAAAGCATAAGTAATGAATTTGAATCCTCCAAGTGGATAAGACTGTATCTATCTGAATCTCTAACTCAAGGTCTCCCAATCAATATCAGAGTCCAAATAGACAATTCCCTGATGACCAATAACTACAACAAGCAGTAAAAACTAGTTAACTCAGTGCAACTGAGTGTGGTAGGTAGGAAAAGTGCTCATCCCCATGCAACCATGCATTAGTAGCACTAGACTAACTGACTGTGAAGTAAGTGAGTGTAACTGAGGGATAACTAAGACTAACTAGTGCTAACACCAATTGACTAAAGTAGGTTGGTGCCGGGACTCCCAGTGGCTCCTAAAATGTAGGGATTAGTCTAAGAGGCACCCTAATTGATGCATGCACATGTAGTAAGTGGCAGTTAACCTCTATTAGTGTCTCCTACACTTCAATGATCGGTACATGTGGCCCCATTGGTCCATGTGGACCGAATTGCACTAGAGGACTCATTTAATTAATTTAAGGTTCCTAAGTTAGGCAATAATTAATCTAATAGACATTTGACCAAGGGAGGATTAATAATCCTAACAAGGAGAACATTAGAGAGAAAGGAAACTATAGTTCATTGTTGCCTCATTTTCTTATGCTTGAGTCTACATCCCTTTGTCCTTTTGAGCACACATTTCTTCTCTTCCCAAGCTTTCATGGCTTTGTAAGCTTGTTATTGAGATGGAGGATTGAAGTGGTGGATACCCAGGTGGAGGACTTAGTTTCTCCATTTCGACGAGGTGCCGACAGAGTTTGTCACTATTATCTATGTTCATTATTAATAGAAATATCCATTTCTCATCCATTACATGCGTATGACTATGAATATTTTGATATATGGATGTAGTTGTATTTGATTATACATGTTGGATTTATATATGCTAGAGTAGGCCTAACACTTTAACATTTATCATGCTTGTCTTGTTTGATGTTGTTGAGGGTGAATTGTAGGTACAAGTGTGTTGGAAAAGCTCAATAGGGATCTAATACAACCGTCTGGAATAAGGTATGTTCCGTATCCCTTAGTGTTAACAACATTTGTTTCTCTTGCATATTGAAGGATTGATTTCTGGTGTCATTCAGTCTATTGTGGTCTACCCCAAGCCATAGGAAGTTTCTCTCCATAACATTGAGTAAACTTAGGGAATAGTAAATGAGTTTCATAAGAGAATATGTGGTGGTTGTCATTCTTAGAGGGATACAACATATAAAATATTAAGAGGTGGATATTATTGGACAACATTATTTGCTAAAGTAGGCTTATGTGGAGTGCCAATTATTTGCATGAAAACAAAATCTATTTCCCTTACCACTCCAACTAGTTAGAGAAGAAGAACCTTCCCAACTTTGGGGATTATATTTTATAGGTGAAATTCACCCATCCTCCAGTGGACAATACAAACAGATTCTTACAACAATAAACTATTTCAGAAAATGGGTGGAGGCTATACCAACAAGGTTAAATAGAGATGCATCGATCATCAAGTTCTTAAAATAAAACATTCTAGTAAGGTTTGGGTCCCCTAGAAAGATGATCAATGATAATGCACATTATTTTAAGTTTGCTAAAATGATTGAATTATGTCAAAATTGTAATATAGTTATTGGGAATTCAAAGCATATTATCCTCAAGGTAATGGCTTAGTGGAATCATCAAATACAATATTGATAAGGATCATTAAGAAGATGTTGTAAGATAACAAAAAGGTATGGGATTCACATCTCAAATATTCCCTATGGGAAGATGGGATAAGTACTAAAAGATCCATATGCACTTCACCTTTTCAACTTGTGTATGGGGTTGAGGCAATTTTCCCAATACAACTTGTGTTACCAGTGATGAAGTTGTTGCAAAGTGAAGAAGAGGAACTAAATGAGTTTCAGAGAATAATCAATTAGTTGATTGAGATATAACAAAAAATAGAGAAGGTGATGGAAAAATATCAAGTATATCAAGATAAAATAAGGCCATATTTGATAGAAAGACTAAAGAAAATAATTTACTTCCAAGAGATCTAGTGCTTGTTAGATGTACAGCTTTGGGAGTCATCCTCCATGAGCCTTGTTGTATTAAGTTCACTAACTTATTTGTTAAGTTAAATATCTTTTGTTGTATCAAGCTAAAACCTTGATCAAGTCCTATTTGGGAGATATGGTTTTACTAGGACCTTATGGTTAAGATCATGACCTTATGTTAAGTCCTGAGATTTGTGTTGTATCAAGTCCAGAACTTATGGTGTATTAAGTTCACATGACTTATGTTGTATTAAGTCTCAAGGATATACTATGTGATGTATGGCTAGCCATGGTCAACAGGTACTAGGGAGTAGCTACCCATAGAGTGATTTACTTTAGAATGTGACTATATGACCTGGGGTAATACATATGATCATAGGTTCGGAACAATTCTTATGAGTACTATATTCTATAGAATTAACGAAAACACATATGGACCGTGCAGAGAAAATTAATGCGAACACAAAGATAGAGAGATAATTCGAATTTCCCATGTATTCCTCCAAGTGAACTTGAATTAAAAATACATCAGTTGAGTCTTATTTTTTATAAAACAAGTTCAGTTAATTAAGGAATCGACTCAATTTATGCAAGTGGTTGTTGAAGATGACACTGATGGAGAAGCACTAGTTACATTCAGTTATGTTCAGTTCTATTATGTTTTTTTCAGTTACATTCAGTTCTGTTCAGTTACATTCAGTTCTGTTCAGTTACATTCATTTCTATTCAATTATATTTAGTTATGTTCAGTTACATTCAGTTATGTTGAATTACATTCAGTTTTGTTTAGTTACATTCAGTTTCGTTTAGTTACATGCAATTCCATTCAGTTCATTTAGTTAACAACTCAGTTAGAGGCAGTTAAACTCAGTGAATTAGTGGGGGCGCATGGTTGAAGATGAGACAATGTTCTTAGTGTTAACAAGTTACTGAAGCATGCAAATATTTGCTACCTTCCTTGTATGACCTAATTTGACTTATTATTAAAGTGATATGCACTTGGCAAGATCATCACAATGTTCCATTTGATTTCTCCTCTCTTTTTCTCTTGAAAAAACAATCTTCTATTGTGTTGTAATCATTCTCTGTTGATTATCAATCATACACTAAGATTGTTTTTTGGGTTTTCTATCCTCCAAATAATTGGATGGTTTTCCCGGGGTATATCATGTGTTCTATGGTTTGATTTATTTATGTCTTTGGATTATTGATGAGATCTATCTGCACTGTAATTGTGGATTAAAGTTTTAAAGTTCAAGAATCTCCATTTTTTCTCAAACACTAACAACACTAAGATGAGATGTAAGGAAAAAAGATCGTGGAAAGCATAAGAATTTTGATAATTTATGGTTTGGTCTGTTTTAAATTACAAAAGTTGAAGATAATAACACTTAATCTCTTATGAATATGGATGGTGAACTCATGGGATTTCCCATGAATGAGCGATTTTTGAAGCATTTAGTATAGTATTGAGAGCCTGGTGGTATTAACACTCTATACATAATCATTTTACATTTATATTTTCATTTAAGTTCACAATTTCTCATTTAATATGCTTGAGTTTTTTTTAAGTTTGAAGTTTGTGATATTTTAACTTGAGCAAAGTTTTATATTCTATTTTCACATTGAATAAATAAAGTGGATCTTGGGAAAATAAATAGGTAATTGAATCCATATCCAAATGAAGAAGGCACTAATATACAATATTTAGAATATAACAAGGAGATGTTATCCCGAGGTAAAAATAATACTAGAACATCAAATTTTCAAGTGGACTTTCCATATAATGTGAAGGAAAATTGGCAAATAAGAAAATTATTTTTTAAAAGAGAACCAAAGAGTAGATCTTGAGCCCTAATGATCCATTCAAATATTTGGTGGAGGATCTAACCAAGTGATCAAATTTTCATGATTATAAGATTTTGTGACCATGGGACAACATCAAGTTGGATAAACATAAGGAGTAACCAATTTCAAATCAATGTTCAACTTTTGTTCTAGCTCAATGAGACTCACATGGTTTAAATTAATACGTAGGAGTAGAAAAAACAATACCAACCTTTTAATGTGGTAGCTCGCTATGCATTTTAGCTCATGGTAGAGGTTTCAAAAATCATTTAAATCAATTGTTGAAACCACCGAACAAAGAAGTTGTGAAAGAGGTTGAATAATGCGACAAAAAAGCGATAGGTGGATAAATCAAAGGGATACTCATGGTTGTGGGACCAATTCCCTATCTTAGTCATAGTACAGGGCCCACACCAGAGCTAAAGAAAATGAGAACATGACACATGTATTGGAAATAAATACACAATTGAAAAAAAAACATGACCACCAAGTGTAAAAATCACATTATTTCTAAGAGAGAAGGTTTGACAAGTAAAAAAAGAAGAAGTGTTGACTAAGTTTCAAAGACCATCATAGACTGCCACCTCTCACCGAGTAACTATGAAGCACTATCCATCCTATTGTTTTTAAGCTTTGTCTCGTTTTCTATTTGGTAAGAAGAAAATATGGCCGATGTAAAGGAACCTAGTTTTCCTGAGACCAATTAAAATCCAAATACAAATTATGGACACCTAATTGTTAAGAAGGGGAAGTTTTTTAACATGTTTTTTTTCAATTTCACACCTCCATGAACCAATTTCAGCTGCTAAAGTAATATTTAAAGATGCATGTGATTTTCTTCACTTATGCGAATCAAACCTAGCCTAGGATGTTGTGTCCTAAACCTACCATTTTCTCAAGTTGGTCACACGGTGCATCCAAAATGATTCTTTTGAGAAGCATGCCATTATGTCCTTAGATAACTCCACAGTCATATGTCAAGTGATCCAAGAAGCCATTTCCCAAATGTTGGATTTGTGGAGATTGAACCCAAGTGATAGATCAATTACACTCCCAAAATTGCTAATCAAACATGCAAAATCCACACACTAGGAGACTGAAATTGGAGCATAACTTAATCCTGTATTAAATAAGTGTACATCAGCCAACCATTTGAAGCAATAGGCTGCTCAAATATATAATTACATCAGAGATTCAAAAGATCAAGGTTTCTATTCAAATTGGTTAAAAATTAGGCTTACTAAAACTAGTCAAATCCCCCATATGTGCAAGAAATACTTTCCAAAATTTCTAAGAAAGACTTCACACTCACAAAATTGCTAATCAAACATGCAAAATTCACACAAAAGGAAACTGAAATTGAAGCATAACTTAATCCTGTATTAAATAAGTGTACATCAGCCAACCATTTGAAGCAATAGGCTGCTCAAATATATAATTACATCAGAGATTCAAAAGATCAAGGTTTCTATTCAAATTGGTTAAAAATTAGGCTTAGTAAAACTAGTCAAATCCCCCATATGTGCAAGAAATACTTTCCAAAATTTCTAAGAAAGACTTCACACTCACAAAATTGCTAATCAAACATGCAAAATTCACACAAAAGGAAACTGAAATTGGAGCATAACTTAATCTTGTATTGAATAAGTGTACATCAGCTAACCATATGAAGTAATAGGCTGCTCAAATATATAATTACATCAAAGATTCGAAAGAACAAGGTTTCTATTCAAATTGGTCAAAAAGAAAGCATACTAAAACTAGTCAAATCCCCCATAGGTGTAAGAAAGACTTTCCAAATCTATGAAGATGCTCATGAATTGGCTAAATCAGATAGGACAGCTAATAAGTGATGTAAAGAGATTAGATCCATGCTTTTGTTTGGAGAAAAGGAAACAGGATGATGTGGTAAAAAAACAAGGTACTTACTCCTAGAATAGCTTTTCCTTTTTGCAAGGCAACTTTCAGAAAAAGAATAACCACGCTTTTAGGAACTAGGAATAAAAACATGCATGCTAAAAATGTTTACAGGATGATTCCAAATCGCTCCATGACCCATTTTTAGCAAGTATTGACTTCTAGGTGCATGTGGAAGTCAACTAGCATAGATAGGAATCTAGGAATCTAGGAATAAGACAAAAATGATTAATTAATGTCAAATATGGGTAACTATGGGTTGATTATTCTAACACCCCCCATTAAGCTTGAATTTATGAGTAAATATCAGAAAAATATAGGGCCTAGTAACAAGGCTTAGTCACCCTTTACATATTGCATGTCCATACAACCAAGGAAAGAGGAAAAATCCCAGTGGGAAAATCCTCCCTTAAACATGGACAAGAAACACAATTTTGGAAATATTGTTATTAATCATACTTCACCACATGATCAACAATCCCTAGCAGTGATTTAAAATTACTGAAGGTCTTCTCACAGAATACTTTGATGAAGATATCTTCTACTTGTTTTGAAGATGCGCATTAGAGTAGAGAAATGGTACCATCATGCACAAGCTCCCTGATATAGTGCATATAGATCTCAATGTGATTGGTTCTTTGTCTTTGAACTGGATCAATGGATATTCAAATGGTGATTTTATTGTCACAATAGATGACTATTGAAAACTCTGATTCGAAACCACATTCTCCAAGTATCCCCTACAACCACAAACATTGAGTAGTTGCATTCACAACTCCTCGATACTCCGCCTCTGTAGATGAGAGTGCTATGGCACTCTACTTCATACTTAACCAGCTGATTGGTCCTTCTACAAGCATGAAAACATATCCTGAGGTAGACTTTTGATCTGTGTTTTCACCTACCCAACCATTGTCAGTAAATCCAACTAGCTCTAAGTCAAATCTTGCTTTATAGAAGATCCCATGAGCCCTTGTTCCCTAAACAAAGTTTAGGATCCTCTTGGCTACTCTCCAATGGAACTCATGAGGCTGGTCCATGTATCTTGAATCCACACTAACTGCATAAGATAATTCAGGTCGAGTATGTGTAAGATAAATCAAACACCCAATCAACTTCCTATACAGTGTATTATTTACCAAAGGAGGAAGAACCTACTTCCTCAAGATTAACTCCCGAAAGGAATGGAGTATTTCTTGGATTGCAATATTTCATACTGAACTTGTTGATCAGATCTGAAGCATACTTGGACTGATGAAATTTGATTCCATGTTGGGATTAAGCGATTTCGAGACCCAAGAATTGGCTCAACAACCCCAAATATGTCATAGAAAATGCATGGTTCATTGCATCCTGTTGTCCGCCG
>LPNX010827686.1:37974-53787 GCA_001517045.1 Pseudotsuga menziesii | reverse complement strand
AGACGGATCAACTGATACACTGGAATCAGACTTTGAACAAGTCTGTCAACTGGTGGCTCCTTAGGTAACCCAACTTATGGTACAAAAAGTTGGATAACACATCCTTCAAGGAGGAAATTTCTTTCTTTGAACTTCCTGTGATCAGTAGGTCATCCACATATAAAAAAATCATCATTAAAGAAACATGAATCAGCTTCAAATAGACATTATGATCATACTTGCATCGAACAAAACTCAGTGACATCAGAAAGCCATCAATCTTGGCATACCAAGCCCAGGGGGCTTGCTTCATCCCATACAATGATTTCTTTAACCTGCACACTAAATATGGATTAGAAACAAAACCTTCTAGTTGTTGCATACAAATATATTCATTCATATCTCCATTTAGGAAGGTGCACTTCACATCCATGTGATGTACCTCCCATTTCCTTGAGGCCGCAATGGCTAGAGCTAGTCTTATGGAGTCCATATTTTCCACTGGTGCAAAGGTCTCATTATAATCAATACCATGTAATTGTGAGTAGCCCTTGGATACCAATATTTCCTTATATTTCAAAGGTGAACCATCAGCAACAAACTTTGTTTTAAAGACCCACTTACACTTCACTAGATTTCTCCCTGGGGAGACATCAACTAGTTCCCATGTGTTGTTCTTCCGGAGCAAGATGAATTATTATTTCATGGAAGTTTGTCATCTTGGTTAATGTGCTACATATTCATATGTCTGAGGATCAGAATCAACCATTAAATAACACTTATCTGCAAAGAGTGTATCTTTCACACAAAGGGCACTCTCAAATTGAGATCTAGTCCTCCTAGTGTCATTAGGATTTCTAGCTCGTTCCCCAGCTGCACGAATGGCACTTGCTTTGAATTTTGGTCTTGTAGGTCTGTTAGGATCTGCAATTAAATCATCATTATCATACATATCAGAATCAAGAAACTCATTAGTCTCTTCACTTACAATCAGTGGTTGTGGTGGTGAAGATGACTCTCCAACTTCAACTACTGCTAAAGGCTCTTCTTCGAACTGAACACTCCTTTCAATGAAAGATTTGTTAGTGCTCAAGTTGATAAGATTGCACCCTTTTTTGAATCTTCAGAATACCCAACAAATAGGCACTCTTGGCTTTGGGGTTGCAAATCGTTCCTCTTTTTAGTTGGAATTCTAGCCAAAGCCTTTGAGCCAAAAATCCTGAAATGGGTCACATCTGGCTTGTTCCCACTCCAAGATTTGGAATGAGTAATACCATCAAGATGCTTATCTGGTACCCTTTTCTGGATGTAGGATGCACAGTTTATAGCCTTGGACCAAAACTTTGGTGGAAAAGCTTTATCCTCCATCATGCAAGTTGCCATCTCCTTGATTGATCTGTTCTTTCTCTCAACAACACCATTTTGTTGTGGTGTGCAAGGAATAAAATGTTGCATATGGATACCTGCATCTTTACAATAATGGATGAACTCATACTTGACATACTCTCCACCATTGTCATATTTGAGGATATTGAGTTTCCTCCCAGACTGGTTCTCAACCAAGGCTCTAAAGACTTTGAAGAGGTCAAAAACTTCAGACTTATGCTTTAGGAAGTAAACCCAAAAATACCTAGAAAAATCAGCTATGAAGGTGAGTTCATATTTGGCTTGAATCATGGACATATGCGTTTATGGACTATAAATGTCACTGTGGATTAACTCAAGAGGTGTAGAGGTTCTCTCATGACTAGCTCTCTCATACTTGTGCTCTGGATGTTTTCCTACCTTGACAGACTCCCTTAGAAAACTTGATCTTTGGTAACCCTATGACCATATCTTTGTCACTCAAATCAGAAATATACTTGTAGTTAATATGGCCAAATATTTCATGCCAAAGCTTGCTTGCTTCATTGTCATGAGTAAGAAGAGCATAGGGGTTTGAGTAGGGTAGAAAATGGGAAAACTTGTATACCTTCGAAGTGTGATCAACAACACCTTTTGCTATGAATTTACCATTCGAAATTTCAGTGATTTCAACTTCATTGGGGGAGAAGATGACTTTCTTTGGAGACCCTGTGTTATTCATATGATACACTAACAAGATATTAGAGGCAAGACCTGGAACATACAACACATTATTAAAATTACCATGGTCAAGATCAATCCTACCCTTCCCCATACTGTCAATCAGAGAGTTATCTCCCAAAACTATTGGTGGACCTTTTGACATGTCAAGAGAGAGAATATCTCCCTTGTTGAAACCATATGTCAAGAAGCTCCAGAATCAATGATGAAGCTAGGTGAGCTTGAGGTACGAGAAACCAAATCATGTACTCTCTCCTTGTCTTTTGAATTTGATCCTCCTTGTCTCTTCTTTGAGAAATGGGGAAGGGATATGTTGTTCTTCTCCAGGATTTGGGTGAACAAGTAAATTTTCTTTTTCATACAAGAGCTCTCATGATGATATCCCTTACTACAGTATGTGCACTTGCTCATTTCTCCTTTGTTCTTCTTCTTCTGGAAGTTCTTCTTTGAGCCTAAGGGCTCCTCTTGAGACTTTAACTTGTCTCTCTTTTTCTCAAGTGGTTTTTTATATTTTATATTTCTTTTTTAATCCACCTTTGAATCTCTAGCAACCAAATATTGGTCTTTGGAAGGTTTGATGGTGCCCATCATCACCAATTTATCTTTCTCTCGGGTGAGGGATTCCATGAAATCAACAAGATTAGGAATATTCCAGGTTTGACCTGTCAATTTGGTGGCATGGAAGGTCAAAAAAATTACTGAATAGTTATTACCAAGCTTAGATATAATGGTTAAGACTAGTTTCTCTTCCTTCTTTTCAATCCCACATTGTTTTAGCTGCAAAACAAGGGCCTTAAACTTGGAAAAGTAGAGTTGCAATGATTCGAGGCTACTGGGACTCAAGGAGATCAATTCATTCTCGATTTGATGTCCTTTCATCTCATATGTATTTCCAAAAATCTATTCAATCTTCTCCCAAACCTCATTAGGTGATGTCAATGAATCAAGATGAAAGAGGAGGTCTCTTGAAATGCTCAGACACAAAAGACCATAGGCCTCATCCCTCCTATAGTGCCATTTAATTTTCTTTGCAACTACATTGGGCTCT
Source organism: Pseudotsuga menziesii (assembly GCA_001517045.1). Lineage (NCBI taxonomy): Eukaryota > Viridiplantae > Streptophyta > Pinopsida > Pinales > Pinaceae > Pseudotsuga > Pseudotsuga menziesii. The sequence goes on along the minus strand of LPNX010827686.1, from coordinate 50,675 downwards.
GCTTCAGTATCCATAAAAACCATGTAGATACCTTTCACTCTAAAAAATATCTCCATGTCATCTTTCCATTCAAATAAATTGAATGGAGTCAAGATGATCCTTTGAGATTGGTCCAGATCTCAGCTCTTGTGCCCTCCAGTCAGCAGGATGCGCTCCTAGTCAGTGATGTCGAACCTGCAATAAAAATTTGGAAGGATATAAATCAATCTAAAAAGGCTCTAATACGATGTGGAAATTTAACCCAAGTGATAGATCAAGTACACTCACAAAATTGCTAATCAAACATGCAAAATTCACACAAAAGGAGACTGAAATTGGAGCATAACTTAATCCTGTATTGAATAAGTGTACATAAGCCAACCATATGAATTAATATGATTCTAAAATAATAATTACATCATATATTCAAAAGCACAAGGTTTCTATTCGAATTGGTCAAAAAGTAGGCTTACTAAAACTAGTCAAATCCCTCATAGGTGCATGAAAGACTTTCCAAATATATGAATATGCTCATGAATTGGATAAATTATATAGGGCACATAATAAGTGATGGAAATATATCACATCCATGATTTTTTTTGGAGAAAAGGAAGGAGGATGATGTGGGAAAAAAAACAAGGCAGATACTCCTATACTAGCTTTTTCTGTTTTCCTTAAAATTGTTGTAAAACAAGGTAGCTTTCAGAAAAAGTAGAAATGAGATTTTAGGAACCAGGAATAAAAGAATACATGCTAAAAATGTTTCCAGGATGATTCCAAAGCGCTCCATGACCCATTTTTAGTAATTATTGACTTCTAGGTTCATGTGGAAGCCAACTAGCATAGAGAGGAATCTAGGAATCTAGGAATAAGACAAAAATGATTAATTAATGTCAAATACGAGAAAATATGGGTTGATTATTCTAACATGATTTACCCAAAAATCCTAGTTTTTAGGTCTTATATGAGGATTCTTTTGATTCCAATTTCAAATCCCTTAGCTATAAGAATAAAAATAAACTCTGCACCACTTATTTGGCCAAATGTTCTAGACTTCCAAAGATACTACCACCCTACAAATCCAACATTCTCCCTTACATTTTAAGGCACACCATTTCCATGATGTGACAACTCTTAAGATATGATCATGACATAGCAATATATGAGACCCTATTAGGATTCATGGATTCCATTTTCCCTCCATCTATTCATGGCCATATTTGACTATGCTAAATTCTTGGTAGAAATGATTCACGACTAGCTGATAAATTTTACTATAACCAAGTATTTTATATATCAGTCACACCTTGTGTATTTTATATATTTTCATTAAAATTTGTGCTTCCAAGAACATGGAATTTATATGGAAAAAATTCAAGTACAATAATATTAGTGGTGGAATGGACCTATAAGGAAAGGAGGCACCCAAATAATGAAAGGTTTGGCTATTTTGTGTACACATTCATATACATAATTTATACTATTTTGCATATTACTCCTCCAAGGATATTCCCATAATACAAACAGTTTATGTACTTGATTCAAAACACCAGGATTCGACATTGGTATCATTTTGAGGAGTGGTCCACAATAATAAGAATATGTCATTCAAAGCTAGAACCCTATATATTTCCTTCCTTCTTGAATCCTAGAGTGTTTTATTTACAATATATCAGGAAAAAATTTAGAGTCTGATAAAATTCATTTTGTCAAACATAAAAATCCAATCACTTTCAAGTTACCCAAAAAGGAGGGATCTCTTGGTAAATATTGGGATAGCACAATCTTTGGTAGAAAACACGTTAAGTAAGTTGAACCATCAGAAAAAGGGAAATCGGATATATGATCCTCATAAGGTCATTTTAAATAAAAGATAGAAGTACAAATTAATTGAATACATCGATCAACCAAATGAACAACTATTGAAGGTTACATATCTGGAAAATTTCGATCAGTTTAAGCAAGTCTTGTAAGATAATCCTTCACATCAGTCACATGCACAAATAGTTACTCAAGGAGTGATGTATTCATCTAATGATATCATTGGTACAAAGTAAATTGAGCTGCATGTCTCACAACAACATGTTATACCAACTCTTTATAAGCAAGAGATAGGAGTCAAGAGATCAAGAGTTAAAGTTGATTCAGATCTGGATGTTGAAGAACATATAGAAGAAAAACCCAATAGTAAAATGAATAAAATTAAGAAGTCCATAGGATTGCAAGGGACTATGGAACATGAAGGGAAAGTATCAACATCAAGTGAGCTTGCTCTTACAATTGGGCATTTTTATTTAGCCTCTCTACCTGGAATAGAGACACAATGTTGATTCTAATATTGATTACAACGTTTTTTCAAATTGATTCATATAGTAAACCACATTCACATAAGAAAATGGAACACAACAACATCAACACAATACATATAAATTACCCTAGAAACCTCTCTCCTAGAGAAAAAACAACAAACCAGTGAGATTTCAGCTTATCTATTAATTAAAAGCTTAAAAATAAGTGTTTACAATCGTGACTTACTATACCAAAAATAACAGTTTATTACATCACACCATCATACACACTACTACTCCTTGGAGTATATAATTCATATCCATTACATCTTATTTATAGATGCATTACAACCAACTACTCATTAATGACAATCCATAACTTCCAAACCACATTCAATTTTTCTGTTTCATTCGACTTGACTAGGTCAACTATGGTCAATTTCCCATTGATATTTGGTTGTTTCGTTGAATTCTCATTGACTAAGCATTTTCCTTTAAATCTAGTTGACTTATACTAGTCGAGTATCAACTTTAATAGTCGATTTACATACAAAGAATATAACATTCTCAACATTCTATCACTTTTTTATTTATTTTCATAAATAAGAGATTTTGAACTTTAGTTCACTTTAGAAGGGTTGACAAGCTCATAATTTTCATATACCAAGAAAACTTTAATGTGCTTACTGACTTGGTCAGTGAGTCTGCAACATTATTTATCGTTTACCTTTTCTAGTAACACCCTCTTCTTCTCCACCATATCCCTCACAAAATGGTATTGAGAATTAATGTGTTTCATATTAGAATGATATGTTGGATCAGTTTGTTAGGAAGATTTCATTTTGACAGTTAGAATCCAACCTAATAGCTTTTTTTCCAAACCCAAAATATGAGAATAGTCTCTACATCCAGATAACCTCCTTGCACGCATGAGTATTATCCATGTATTCAACCTTAGTAGTCAATAGTGCAATGATCAAATACCTCCTACTCATCGAACTAACTGGTCCACCTAATATATTGAACACGTCCACTAGTCGATCTTCTACGGTTGATATCTACATCCCAGTCCAAATTGATAAAACCATGTATATTGGTTTCCTTGTTGTCCTCATGCTCTCCTCCATAATAGATTGCATAATCCCTCTTGTCATGCAGATACTTGAATACTCTTTTGAATGTTGTTTAGTTATCTTTTCCAAGTGTTTACATGCAACTATTTAATACTCCCACTACATGGGTATTAGAATAGTAAAAAACCCATCATAATACTTAGGATATCTTTATTAGTCATTATGATTAGTTTCCTAGGTACTAGACTAGGTAGTTGGACACCACTTACATTATTTGGTCAAAACATAACATGATTAGTCCCAAGATTGCACTTATCTTGATTTTGGATAATATTTTTTCTACTTTATTGACTGCCCAATTTAGAAGGGAACATATCCCACTTTTTCTATTTTTTTCTTCTTTTTCCCAACTTTTTTTGCTTTAAAGTGGAAAAGGATAAACTAGTCTCATGGAAACTATATCATTTTTTGTCCAAATACTCCTCCATATTTTCTCTCTATGAAAAGAATGATTTTATTGAATTTACACCACTCATTATCTGACATACCTTACTTGGATAATTCATGACCTCCTTGACATATTTGGAAAGTGTTTTATGCACCTAGCGGGGATTTTTTATTTGAAGTAAGCATGATTTTTGTGAGGATTTGTATTTCCTTCCAAGGAATTTGAATCCCTGATGTAATTATATATATGGACAACCATACCATAGTTTGGCTAGTGTACACTTATTCAATAGGAGTTTGTGTTATGCTCCAATTTAGTCTCATTTTTTATTAAAATTTAGGCATATTGCTTGGAAAATTTTTGTGAGTTCAATTGTGCCAAGTCTCCTAAGTTTGGATGGTGTACACTTATTCAATAGGAGTTTGTGTTATGCTCCAATTTAGTCTCATTTTTTTATTAAACTTCATGCATATTGCTTGGAAATTTTTTGTGAGTTCAATTGTGCCAAGTCTTAGATAAATTTTCACATGGTATCAGATATTCCTTAACTTGATTGTTCTCCTCTCTATATTGATTGGTGATTGTAGGATCAAGTTTTCACTCTCTCAAGGGCACAACTAGTCTTCCAGGGGCACATTCTTTCAATCCATGGATCAATCTTGACTCCATTTAATTATTTTGAATGGAAGGTGAGTATGGAGATATTGTTGAGGATCAAATGCCTCTAAAAGGTGACCATGGAAACTAAAGCTGATCCTAATGTTGTAGTATAGAAGAGAAAATGGAATAACATAATAGATGAGGCTTATGGTCTATTGTGTCTCAGTATTTTCATATACCTTCTTTTTCATCAGGATGGATTACCAATACTAAATGAAGTTTGGGATAAGATTCAATATTTATTTGGAAAGACAAATGAATTGAGGGAAAATCAACTAGAGATCAAGCTTGTCTCACTGAGTTCAAGAAAAATTGATACTTTACAAGACTATTTCCCCGAGTTCAAATCTCTTGTTCTTCAATTGAAGCAGTGCGGGCGTGAAAAGAGGGATGAGCAACTAATCTTGGCCATACTTTAAAAGATACGACTTGATTATTTAGTGTTTTTTTCAACCTTGCATGCTAACAATATCATATTTGGAAATTGGAAGATGCCATCACTTGAAGAAATCATGGAATCATTGACTCAGGAGCAAGACACCTTGGACTGGATGGGTACCATAAAACCTTCCAAAGATAAAGATTTGGCTGTTGGAGACTCAAAGAAAGAAGAAGGATAACCCAAAGAAGCCACTATATCAAAAGAAAGATAAGAATAATTCTCAAGAGGAGTGTTCAATATCCAAGAAGAATCCATAGAAGGAGAAAGGAAAAGGTGAAATGAGTACATGCACATATTGTAATAGGGGCTTCAACCCAGAGAAATATTGCATGAAGAAACAAATTGATATGATGTCTCAACTCCTTGAGAAGCACAATATCTCTCTTCTTGCTGGCACAAAGAAGAATGAGGGAGGATCTAATTCTGAATACAATGAGAGAGTTCATGCCTTAGTAGGAAGCACTCAAAATCCTCCTCTTTCATCATAGAATCAAGAACTTCAAGACACATGGTGTCCACAAGGGAGTCTTTCTCCTGTCGTGATTCTTCAAATAGTCCTAGAATAGTTTTGGGAGATTATTCTCAAATTGAATGCAAAGGGAGGGTTAGAATAGATCTTGACCATGGTTCCTTTAACAATGTCTTTATTGTCCCAGGTCTTGTTTCCAACCTTTCGTCAGTCTATCAGATGACTCATATTGGGTCTCCTAAGAAAGTTCTATTCACAACCAATGATGTTGAAATTTCTGAAATATCCACTAGTAGAGTCGTTGCTAAAGGTTTTGTTGATCATATCTCTTAAGTGTACATGTTTTCTCACTTTTTTCCTTTCTCAACCCCCTCTGATCTCCTCACCCATGCTAGTGAAGCAAGCAAACTATGGCATTATAGGTTTGGGCATCTCAATTACAAGTACCTTTATGATTTACATGAGAAAAATATGGTCATAGGGTTTCCAAACATCAAGTTTTCTAAAGGATTTTGTCAAGGTTTCATCTAGAAAAAACACCCAGCGCATAAGTATGAGAGAGCCAGTCATGAGTGAACCTATGCACCTCTTGATCTTGTTCATAGTGATATTGATGGTCCATTCCCTCATATTTCAATGAGTAATTCCAAATATTTCCTCACATTCATTGATGACTTTTCCAGATATTGTTGGGTCTTATTTCTATAATACAAGTCAAAAGTATTTGGTTTTGTCAAGGTTTTCAAAGCCTCAGTAGAGAACCAGACTGGTAGGAAGATCAAATACCTCATATCTGATAATGGTGGACAATAGGTCAAATATGAATTCATAAAAGTTGTGAATATGCAGGAATCCAAATGCAACATTCTATTCCATACACACCTCAGCAAAATGGTGTAGTTGGGAGGAATAATAGATCTCTCAAGGAGATGGCTCTGCATGGTGGAAGCCAAAAATTTTCTACCAAATTTTTTGGGCTGAAGCAATCAAGTCATCAACTCTGCAACCTATATACAAAATAGGGTTCCTCACATATCCTTAGATGGAATCACTCCTTTCGAATCTTGGAGTGGAAACAAACTTGATGCGCCTTGTTGGGAACTCTATATACACATTAATTACTTAACAAGAAGAGTGTTCAATATTTAATTGTCAACCCAGGGAAGTCTGTTATTTCAAAGGAAAATAGCAAAGTATATGCATAAACATGTTCAATAGTTGATAAGTAAAATAAAAGTAACTCAATTCTAATAACTGCTAAGCCAACTTAGCTCCCTATCAGAAATCAAAGTAACATTACCCATCTAGGAATTGAAAAGAATTTTATTTCCTATCATACTAATATTAAGGTTTATGATCTAAGGATAAATCCACCTAGAATTACTTTTGCAGAAAATGGAAATCTAATTTACCAAATCAGAAAGATATCTACTCGTTAATCAAAAAACAATTCATCAAAGAAAAGGACTACTCTAATCAGGAAAACTCTAGAAAGACAAATAACACACACAACACTGGAGTTGAGCAAGTATTTAACAACTACTAACACACTTTTGCATAACAGGAAAGATTAAATACACAGTCGACTGTCACACCAAACCACCTACAACAAGCCAAATGAAAAACAAATAATGCAATCACTAAGTAAATGCATTTGAAGATAACCATAAAGATATATCAAACTGAAAGTCCACACTTAAAACATAAATAAAATAAAATACAACATCTAACTTCCAGCAACTCTGTTAGAAGGAAGGACCTGGCATTCAAACAGAGATGTCGTTGAAAGCTCACAAAGGCTGCAACAAAGAGATACCGAGAAATATCACTCCTTTATTAATTTGATAAAAATTACAGTTACATTTATAGTCACTCTGTTATATCTCTTATAATTTGTGAACAAAAACCTTGGCTCTCCCTGCCTACGCATACTTATACAAGAAAAATTCTATTATGTTACATCAATTTCAGGAAACCATTAAGATATTTGATCTTCAGGCTGCCGAATCATCAAGACAGTTACAAGTAACAATCCTTTGCATAAAATCAACTCATGAATAAATAGGATTTTACTTCGAGTTGTTCCGTGAACTGACATGCCCAGCAAACTGTAGAATATTCTCAGGGAGTTTTAGTTGCAAACATGAAGGCTTATCCAATATTCCTTCTACATTAATGGACTGCATCATTTGAGCAAGTAGCTAATGCCAAGCGAGACTATCTTACATATATGACAAGATGTTGCAGTTGTGCCACCTGTGATACTGAATCCTTCTTTCAAATCATAGATAGATCAACACAACATAACTTGAGCCCAACATTTGACGGCTTCCATGTCTGAATTCGACAATTCCATGTCGATTATTCGACATATGCATTTTTTTTTCGTCAGTGGCTAGTCGAAGATCCGACTACACCATCGTCGAATGTCAGCCAGTTCTGCTAAAAAAAGTTATGATTATGGTGTCAAAAGTATGACACCACTGCGTCGAATATTATACATTCTACCTTTGGAAATCCGACGACACCTTGTTGAATGTCACTTAGATGTGTTGCAAAAAAATTACATATACCGTCGAATTTCAGATGGCTTGACATCCAATTTCCAGCACGCATTCATAGGTTTTGCGATGGATATTGCGTTGGATGTCCGACCCAAGGCCGTAGGTTTTACGACAGCTATCCGATGGGCTCGGCTATCAGAGCCATAGCAGTCCCATCGGATGTCGTTGGGAGGACGTCGAAGATGCGATGAGCACGCATCAGTCGATCGATGACTAATAGTGTCAGATCTTCAACAACCTCGTCGGACATCCTCCAATGGTCATCGAAAATGTGACAGGAATTTGTGTAATTAACAAAAAAAAATGAAAGGTTTCCATTTACCACTTAGTTTACCCTTTGATTTCAAATCTAGAAGTGTCATTTATGAAGGGTACCACCTTGGAGTTAGCATACAATAATTTTAAAGTGGCAAGCTACAATTTATTAGAAAAAATGGATGATGCTTTGTACTTTGACATATATTTTTTGATCACTTAATTAAATTTGTATACACTTTTCATCTTAACCCATCTGAGATAAAACATAATCAATCCTACCATAAGATCCTAGAAACTGCATCATTTTTCTTTTATCTAGACATATCTATGTCTAGTGTATGGAGATAATGTTTTACTATACCTTGTGATTCAACTCACGGTCGGCATTGGAGCATATACCCTTCAAAAACTTAGTGTATATATCTACCTTTTCTCAATCATGAATGTAAGGACATTTACCTCCCTCCTTATTGCATTTTCCAAATCTTGTAAAAAACTGGAAATACTGTTGTGTTTTAGCCAAACGACATCTGGTAGTCTGTAAAATCCATCTAACTTTCTCACTAGCTAGGGCATGACTTATTGTATTTGGATCCCTAACAAGTTGGTTTCCATTTCTGACCCTTAAATATCTGTTAAATCCCATGCAAAGAACTTATTATTCAAGTCCAAAATACAGTAGTAGCTTCATGATTTAAACCCTAACATTATATAAACAAACCCTCAAATGTGTTCTAATTGCAAGAAAAAAAAATTCACTCTAGCTTGAAAAACAAACATAGATCCATTTCAGATCACTGTGTATTATACAACTCCAAATGGGAACAAGAGCGAGTCCAGTTACTGATTTCCACCAATGGATAGCCACAAAGATTGCAAAACACAATGTTTCTTCTACTTCACAACTGCAGTTATGCAAATTATCTTTAGGATTATTTTATGATAATCAAAACCTCATCTGAAAACAATGGATCACATGACAACTTAAATTAGGTTTAAAATTAATTTGAAACCTATTAACAACCTCTTCTCATGTTATTATGTAATAAGGATATTTGATTTGTTTACTTACAATTCAAGAAAGTACAATGCAAATTTAGGAATCAAAGTATAGAAGAAAAAAAAGCTAAAATTACTAAATAGCCGTATGTTCTCTACAAAACGTTGTATGCAACTTCTATTCAAATGCACATTTCTAACATAAATTCCCTTCTTCTACATATCTCCTACAATGTTGAATTCCCAACAACCTATTTTAAAACAAACTGAGATTATAAACATCAAACCATAGATGATAGACAAGACATCAATACTACAGGGTGAATCAAACAACAAATAGCATTTATTTATTTGGGACTAAACCAAACCTGATATGGAGTAAGTCTGAATGTTGTATTTCCAGTTGAAAATCAAACAGTTGGCATGCTTTTTATTTGATCACGGTCGACAACTGATTCTCCATTAGGGATTGGAAATCAGTCACAGAAATGAATAATACATTCTGGAATATTATAAACACTGATATTAGAATAATTGATGCTAAAACAAATCTCGAAATCCTTGTGAAATAAAAAAATCATCAAAGAAGACAAGAAACTATTACTACCTTACTCAAATAGGTAATAATATGTTCCTTAGTCTGGTTACAGGAAATTTGGTTCTGCACCAACATACCTAACATCTGAAAAGCAGTGCAAATACCATCACGGATGCTCAATAATATCTCTTTTTCATGCATTTTTTCTAATACACTAGCTATTCCTATGCTGCAGAGATCAACCATTTTCAACATGTTGAGGCTTGGAAAATCGTAGGTAACAACAATTAGGGATTCTTCCGAGTAAACATTCCCAACTAGCCCATTACTGTTTGGTATGGGGAATCCGTCCGATTTACGGTTCGGCTACCGTAGGTCAAGTAACAAAATAAAAGGTTTTACCGGTTACGACCCGGTCCACCATGTATGTTTTTAGTTTTTTGTATTAAGTATGAGATTCAAGTGCCTATCTAAAAAGTGCAGATTTATAGAGAATACGAGGAGTGGTCACAATGTGATGTGTGGGTTCTTACCTCTCATCTTAACTCTCTCGCATCTAAATCACACAAAGCAAGAAAAACTAAAACTAACTATCTAACCTATCCCTAGGGAGCAAGATTATCATTGAATAATGTTTTTTGCGCATGCAATAAGAAAAATCACAAATAGCTGTTACTTATTTCAAAACACATGAACATTTATAGATATATGAACAACAAGATAGCTCATTGTTTATGAAAAGCATTCATTACCCACAGTGGAAATTTCATAGAATAAAATAGAGCGCATTCATAACAAGAACATAGGTTCAAAGAGTTAGAATGATCTCACACTTAATGGATAGCTGAAAATGAAATAGTTCACATTCAACAAATCCATATCGCAGCGTTTGAAACCTTCCACAAAGCTTTCTCCAGCAGGAAACTTGTAATTTCTTTATGCAAAAGGAAATAGTTCTTCTTACATCATACTCTCACAAATCTATATGGGAAAAAGTCCCGACTCTATCTAACTCTCCTATACTTATACTACAAGAAAACCTCTTGGGCTACCCCTCGGTGACCTTTGGGCTTCCCCAAACTGTTCAGTCCCATGATTTTGTCTTTTAGTGAGTGCTCATGATTTATACAATACGTGACATTTCAGATTAAGATTTTAAGAGCACTTTATAAAAAGGTACCATCTTGGTAATTGATTAACTTTTCCCAAGCTTGGGCCTCTACTGTTATCGATTTGTTTGAGATCTCAGACCCTTACCTTCTTCTCCTCTTTCTTCATCTCTGCTTCTTCATTTTCTTTCTTTTCCTTCCTTGCTGCCTCCTTTCTTCTGCTTTGTCTTCTAGACATATCTTCTCTACAGCAGCAATTACCATGTCATGAATAACCAGTTCTTAGATCACTTAGCATTTGAAAAAGTAATGCAAACTGTATTAAAACATACATCTTGTAAAGTGAACTATCAAAAATATTAATGCATGAATATAAAAAATGATAATGCAATGAAAATCCTGCCCTTTCGTATCTTGAACTCCGCTAAATCCACTGTCCAAACTAAAATCGTAAGCCCGAAAAAAAACTCTTTACTCAATCTAGGCTACCTCTGGACCAATTAGACGTCCTTCAATGAAAGCATGAGAGCTGAAAAAAGTAACTGCCATCGAAAATAGGGTAAAATCACATGAGAAAGGCGGGAAAACCCTCACCGGTGGGAAAAATACTAAGCAGTCAGATGGTTAGTGCACTAAGGAGCTGCAACGGCAGAATACATAAGGACTACGAATTCCACGACAAAAGGACATCATCGACGATCAGAAGAACGAGGAACTAGCTAGAAATGTATCAGTAGATAAATCTGTTAGTTTTTCATCTTATTTAACTAGCATTATGATCTTAGGATCTTTTCACTAAGAGAATAACAAGCACATCAATAAAACACAAGCACATCACAAGAGACAAGAGACACAAAGAGTTTTCCTCGGGGAAACCATAAAGGAGAAAACCCCGCAACTTCCTCTAAGATAGAATCACCACCAAAACAGTAAGAGATCTCCCAAAACAACAGTAGTCTTCTGTCTTCTGTCTAGTCCCAAAATTTCCTTCTCCAGTAGTGCGCCACACTTGGGAGAGCAAGTGATGTATTTCACAAGTGATAAATAGAGAGACTCTCACTCTCTATTTATATTCATCCGTTCACTTGAATTGCCTTTTCACACGTAGGCTCAACCTAATAATTACTACTCGATCCTACACCTTAATTAGTGTATAATAACTCAAGTGCCCCGAAACTGTGGGGACTTACCTAATGACTTGATATGACTTGATTACATTATTAATCCTCCCGATCAGAACATAGGGGCATGACCACATGACTCAAATACATAATAGAGACATCCCAGAATAAACATCGGGTTACAATATATAAGATACATAGAAGAATACATTCCGAAGTTACATATACATCAACACTCCCTCTTAACTAGGAAGGTATTCTTTCGACACAATTTTCAACACTGGTCTTCTTCTCTGTATCAACTGGATCATCTCGTCTTCAAGTCATCTTCATCTTCAAGTCATCATTGGATCTGGATCATCTCTCGATCTGGATCATCATCACTGGACTGGATCTGGATCATCACTCGGTCTAGATCATTACTGCTGGATCATCATTACTGGATCTGGATCATCACTCGATCTGGATCAACACTGGTGCTATCTCATGATTCTTCTCGACATAGGAAGTTCTACAGAGCCAGCCCTTTTTCATGCTGGTTGTAGGCCTACCCTCATGTAGGTCTTTGCCCAGCACTTATATCTGACCTGCTCGTCAGAAAGGCACGCCCAAAACTCACATCTGATCATGTAGTAAACTAAAATCCCATCAGAAAGGACTAACACTCACATTCACCAGCATGATAAGACACACCTACTATCATCTATGAAATGGCTCAGCACTTACAACCACCAGCATGATAAGACACACCTA
>LPNX010827686.1:4682-34002 GCA_001517045.1 Pseudotsuga menziesii | reverse complement strand
ATGTCTTCTTTGGCCTCGTCTCCCTCTGAAACTGGAACCTCTATACTCATGTAGGTGTCCAATCCAGTTTCTTCAGAGAGATCAAATACTTATATGCTTCGAAGTTGTCAACTTCACCAAGCTTATCATCAATCTATTGTGATAGATCATATTGAAATGAGAACCTCAAATGGAAATACAAAATATTAGATCTTACCGATTTGAGGTGTCCGTCCTTGTCCCGGAGTTCGCTGATCTAGGGTTTGTCGCAGAAACCCTAATTTTCAAAACTTGGAAAATTTTAGATCTGATTGGACAAACAGATATATCTCTTCAAATGGAGCTGTCCAATGTACTCCTTTTCTGAAAACAGTGGAGGGAAGCTCCCGAAACAGGAAGCCCTAATTTACTGATTTCTTCTGCAGAAATTCATGTTACTGTTTCTATGATATATCTGAAATTACTAATCCTCTGTATTTGAAATTTCTCATTGAGGTAACCTCACATGTCCCTAATCCAACACCATAGGTTTCATCAGAATTGGGTTCCCCATTTGGGATTTATGATCCTTTTCCCAAGGTGACCTGTTACAGGACTGTTCAGAATAGCGAGGTTGTACGGCATGCCACGTGTCACTAGCTCATCTTCTAAGTCTGATATTTGGACCACCAAAATTAAAGTCCGTGCCCTTTTTGGAACATCTTAAAGAATTCCATTTGGACCTCTGTAGCTCAAGATATTGCAGATCTCCCCAGATGTCCTGTTCAGGGATGAATTCTGGAAGAGGCTGGAACCCTAACGTGGAGAGATCATATCTCCTGGAGTACAGCGAATATGAGTCTAATTTTTGGACACAGGATTCATCAGGATTTTATATTCGTCCCCTACAATTTTCAGCTTCTGAGACTTCACCAATCTCGGAATATAGCGACTGTACCAAAACTTAATTAGGGTTTCTCCTAGCTCAGGGTCAAAGTAGGGTTTGACTTTCCTGGAGTTTTACCCAACCAAATTTCTTGATCCAGGTCTCTAAAATTCGGTTTTGATGAGGAGAATAACCATATTCTGGTGTCACTCAAAAATTCATCTTCTGTAGAAAGCCCTAATTTTCACATCGAAGACTGAAAATGCTCGGAATCAAATTCCGCTTCGACAGAAAGATGCGCCCTTCAATGGGGAGTCATATTAGCATACTTTTGCTGAAAATATGTGGAGGAATATCCACAAAATAGGAATCCCTAGTTCCTGTAGCTGCACAATGTCTTCTTCTCAGGTTAGCTCTGATACCATGTTAGTTTTTCATCTTATTTAAGCTAGCATTATGATCTTAGGATATTTTCACTGAGAGAATAACAAGCACAGCAATAAAACACAAGCACATCACAAGAGACAAGAGACACAAAGAGTTTTCCTCAGGGAAACCATAAAGGAGAAAACCCCGCAACTTCCTCTAAGATAGAATCAAGACCAAAATAGTAAGAGATCTCCCAAAACAGCAGTAGTCTTCTGTCTTCTGTCTAGTCCCAAAATTTCCTTCTCCAGTAGTGCGCCACACTTGGGAGAGCAAGTGATGTATTTCACAAGTGATAAATAGAGAGACTCTCACTCTCTATTTATATTCATCCGTTCACTTGAATTACCTTTTCACACGTAGGCTCAACCGAATAATTACTACTCGAGCCTACACCTTAATTAGTGTATAATAACTCAAGTGCCCCGAAACTGTGGGGACTTACCTAATGAATTGATATGACTTGATTACATTATTAATCCTCCCGATCAGAACATAGGGGCATGACCACATGACTCAAATACATAATAGAGACATCCCGGAATAAACATCGGGTTACAATATATAAGATACATAGAAGAATACATTCCGAAGTTACATATACATCAACAAAATCAACTAAAAATCGGAAAGATAGTGCGAACGATCGCCGCAATGGCGAATGCCAAACTGACTATGGACCCCGCAAATAATGAAAACATCGACGACTGGAACAACTAAAGATCATGCATTGGCAAAGCAAAGGGCTAGTCCTTCGATCAAATGTCAAAAATAGTTCTGAATACCGAAAAGAAAACAAGTTACTTTAAAAACAAAAAATCACGGAATCGGTAAAGATATGGGCTTCCGTCGGGGTGCTTGCAATCTACCATCTGAAATGGTGGCAACGCAAAGGACTAATGCTCCAATCGTGAGGAAACAAAAAACATCGATAGTCAAAAGTTTTGAAAAAATAAACAAAGGAGGTAAAAACCATCGACGAAAAACATGATTGTCCATCGGGACATTCGTAATTTACCTTCCACAATGACGGCTACGTAAAGAACTACTGCCTTGATTCACTGTTCAGACAGCGATAAAGGAAACAAATCCATAAGTCAAAAACTTCAAACTTCACATTCAAAAGAATTTGCAGACAAAAAAAATCATTCATCCTCCAAAAGTGGTAAACAATTGAACTCAATTCAAACTCAGGAAAATCCAAAATTGTAGCAAAGGAACAACCGAGTTCAGGAAACCAATAAAACCAGGCAAGATAAAATCAACAAGGAGGGTCCAAAATTTTAAAAATTTGGGAAGAAAGTTGCAGCTGCAACAATTGGGGACTATCTGGTGAACCTAGATCTCTGGAAAACTTCTTCTTTGAGCAACAGACTATTTTGACAATAAATACTAGCATGCTGAATTCCTCTAGATGTCTAGATTTCCCAAATGACAAATGTACATACTTTAATCATTGATATTAGTCCAATTTAGGGATCATGGGAACCAAGATTTAAAAGTATAGAAAACTCTTTTGAGGCCAAGGATATGAGTTTCATTTTTGACCTTTGTCTTCGGGTAGCTTCCAGCTTGGACACCACAGAATTGTAACATATGGTAAACAGAAATATTCATTTGTTCCTCATTCCCATGCCATTTTGCACTTTTTGTGCTTTTGGACTTTTTGTCTTTTTGAGTCCTCCTACATGCCTTTCTTTATGAATTTTTATTCAAGATCCTCTATCCATAGTGTCCTTTTGTGTGAGAGATGTATTTAATTTCAGCTCACGGACGGAGAAGAACTTTGGCAATTTTGTACTCATATGATTTAGTACTTTGTTTTGATACATATCTCTTTCTCAAGAGATTCTTGACTCTTATTTTCCTTTTGGATTTCAATTCTTGGCATGGGATTATTTATATAATATATTGTTTACCTTGCTTCCTTTCCATGGGTCTTTTGCTGTCACCCCCTAAGACATTTTTAAATGTGAGATGGATGGAGCCTCTAAATAGTATTCTAGACCTTTTGATCTTGAGTTATTTTACAAGGATTAAGTAGGACTTCAATGTGTTCATGGCCATTTAGGAAAACTGCTAAACTAGAAGAAATTATTTCAGATAAAACAAAATTACACAGTCTTATAGTCAAGGATTTTAGTTAATCCAGAATTCTGATGCTCTCCATGCAACCAAAAGTTTGCTTCTTTTATTTAAATCCATCAAAATCTAAAAACAACAGAAATAAGGTAAATAAAAAATAAACAACTAAATCAGTTTATTTATGTACAAAACAAAAACAAAAATAAGGAAAATTAAGGTTTGAGAACTAAACCATTAACTGGTAAGTTCTCTTCCCACCCCTATAAATCTTGCAATTTGTAGGTTGAGGGGCCAAGTTTTGCTACAATCTGAAAAGGGCCTACCCATAACTGTTGAAACTTCATGTGTTTCCCCTTTTCATCATGCGGGTGATCCCACTTAAGAACCAGGTCTCCCACTTCAAATTCCTTTTTTCCAGCTTTATGTTTATCAAACCACCATTTCACTACCTCCTGTCGATGCTTAAAATGTTCTTTGGCCCTGGATCTAGACTCTTCCACCTTTAAAAGATTATAGATTCTAATTTGCAGGATTTTGTTATCTATGCCTCTAGACTCTTGGGCTATTATGGAAGATGGTAGCATAATGTTAGGAGGAAGGATAGCTTTTTTTCCATAAACAAGGGTATATGGTGACACACCTAAGGAATTCTTGGGTGTGACCCTATCAGCCCAAAGAGCATTCGGTAATGCTAAATTCCAACTTCTCTGGTTTTTAATCACGGTCTTTTTTAAGATCCTAATCAGATTCTTGTTTGTAGATTCTGCCAAACCATTCCCTTGTGGGTAGTAGTTTGCAGAATAGTGCAACTTAATTCCTCTTTCATGAGCAAAAGTAGTTAATCTAATAGAAGAAAAATAAGTAGCATTATCGAAAACCAGGGAAATTGGAACCCCAAACCTGGTCATAATATGATCTTGCAAGAAATCCATGACCGCATCTTCATTCACTTTACATAACGAAATTGCCTCGACCTATCTAGTGAAATAGTCAGTTGCTGTCAAAATATATTTGTGTTGCAAGGAAGAATTTGGTTTTATCTCGCCAATGATATCAATCCCCCATTTCTCAAATGGTTCTGTTATCATCACAGGCTTCAGTGGCCTTGCTTATTTGGCTTGTCTTCCTCCACATATCTGGCAGATATCACACTTTTTGACATGGGTGTGCGCGTCCTTAAACAGTGTGGGCCAATAGTATCTGGCTCTGATAATCTTATGGGATGTCGTATCTTTGAAAAAATGACCTCCAGCAGGTCCATCATGTAGCTCGGTTATAACCTTTTTTGCATCTTCTTTCTCTAAGCATCTGAGAAGGACTCCATCATAATTATTCCTAAATAAAATTCCATCAATGATCTGATATGCAACTAATTTAAGGCGTAACGGTATTCACTTTTTGGCATTCCAATGTTCTAGCAACAATCCTTCCTGAAGGTAATGAACAAGGTATCATACCAGGAATCTGGAGTTGTGGAAAGAGGACATACATCCATAATATGTAATTCCGCTTCATTTTCCCAATCATTTTCTTCATCGTTTTTACCTTTAGCCATTAGTTTGCACAATCCTTTCCCTTTAACTATGGATGTTGGTTTGAATTCGAGGTCATATTCTTGTAAAGCTATTACCCAGTTGCCTCTTCTTTCACCTAATTCTTTTTGTACAAAAAGAGACCTTATAGCTAGGTGTGGAACTATTACCTTCGTCCGGTTCTTAAGTATGTACGGACTAAATTGTTTTACCGCTTTGAAGACTGCATAAGCTTGTTTATCGATAGCTGGGTAATTAAATTTGGCTCCCTGCAGACCAGTGCTCATAAATGATATGGGGTACTCATCTCCCCCATCTTCCTTCTAAGTAAGCACCGCTGCCAATGAATTGTCAGATGCGAAAGTGTACAAAATAAAATATTTTTCAAAGTTTGGAATTTTGAGAGATGGTGCATGAGAAATAGATGTCTTTATTTTACTGAATGCATTCTTCTCTACATCAATCCACTTGAATTGTACATTTTGTTTCACCATTTGCTACAAAGGTTTAACAATTTGAGAGAAATCTGGTACAAATCTTCGCACGAAATTTATTGTCCCCATTAATGATTTCATAACTTTTTTGTTATGGGGTAAAGGGATATGTTCTATGGCCTTGATCCTTTCTGGGTCTATGGATATCCCCTTTTTAGAAACCACGTGACCCAGTAGCTTTCCTTCTATAACCACAAACACACATTTCAGATTCAGTGAGATGCCATATTTTCGACGACGCTCAAAAATTTGTTTTAGATGGAATGCATGTTCTTCTCTCTTATTTGAAAAGATCGTGACATCATCGAGATATACTACAACACTACGGCCAATTAGGCCATGGAAATATATATCCATAGCCCTCTGGAAAGTAGCTCCAGCGTTGATGAGTCCAAAGGGAATCCTTCTGTAAGCAAAAGTTCCCCATTTTGTTCTGAATGTAGTTTTTAGTCTATCTTCTTTAGCTACTAACACTTGATTATAGCCAGAGAATCCATATAATAATGAAAATAACTCAGAACCTGAAACCATCTGCAATATCTGCTCCATGGGTGGGACTGGATAGTTGTCTTTATCTGAAGCATGATTTAGGTTTCTGAAATCCACACATAGCCTGATCTCTCCAGATTTCTTCCTTACTAGTACCAAATTTGAAACCCATTCCGAGGGTCTTAATTTGAATATAATTTTGGCATCCAATAATTTTTTCACTTCACTCTGAATTAAAGGCTCTATTTTTGGATGCATCTTCCTCAAAGGTTGTTGACAAGGCTTGACTCCAGATCTAATAGGAATGACATGTTGTATAATCTTGGTGCCATATGTTTTAAGCTCTTCATATGTCTAGGAAAATACATCTTTGTACTATTTGAACAAACTAATGAACTTATTTCTTTCACCTGGGGAACAACACTTTCCCAAATTTACATATTTGGGTTTAACTTTAGTTCCCAAATTTATCAGCTTGAATTGCAAAGACAAGCTATGAGTCTTGACATTTGCTGGTCTTTTGAATTTGTTGTCTAAATCAAACATCCACTCTAAGGTCCTGACCCCTTTAGGAATGAAGTTATTGAATTTTAACTCACCTTGGTGTTCTTCGTCATTGATAATTTCCCCTTTGAAAGTTTCATCATTCATCAAACATTCCAAGATTTGTTGATCATCATCAAAAACTCGTAGATTAGTAATCATGTATGGAACCGAAGGCCTAAAAAGTAATTCAATAGAACACTTGTTATTTGAAGGTACAAGCCTTGCAGCTAAGGTAGCTAACAAGTCAACTGCTGCATTCTTAAGTCTAGGAATGGATACAATATTTAATGCATAATTTTTTTTTAGCAAATCCCACACTTCATTCTGATAAGCTTTTAAATGAGGTGAGATGCAATGTATTTGTTTTCAAAGTTGCTTTACAAATATTTCAGAATCCCCATACACTTTTCGATTTTCTACTTTTAATTCAATTGCTTTTCTTAGTCCCTGAACTAATGCTTCATATTCGGCTGTGTTATTGGTACATTCAAACTCCAATCTACATGAAAGAAAATGTTTATTTTTTTTTGGATCAATAAGGACACAGCCATCTCCTGATCCTTCCAAAGTTTTAGATCCATAAAAAAAAAGTGTCCAAAAACTATCTACTTCTACTGTACTTGAATCAAAAACTACATTTGAAACTAAGTCTACTATTTTACAGTCAAATTTATTATCCCATGAAAATCGAAGGAGATCGGGCTATGTGTCTAGAGTACCATTGGATTCTTCTACTTGGTAATTTCCCAGTTCAAGATCAATAAAATAATTTCCCAACACAAAATTCACTGGTTCATTCTTACCCTCCAATTGAGTAACATTGTGCTTTATATGGGGCTCTCTTAATACTTTTATTTGATTGGGAATTCCCTTATAAGGCAACCACAAATGTGACCAATCTGATGCAAAATATCCATTTAGCTTTGCTGACCAATATCGACTCAAAACAAGTCCATAAGCCTCAGGTATGTCTGCTACTACAATATCGATGAACTGACATACCTTTTCATTTGAAGATAGTCGAATCAAAACATCCTCCATTTCCCCAATTACCTTCACAATTGTTCTATCTAACTGAATGACCTGCCAAGTAGATGGTTTAGGTTGTCCATTTATATTCTTACAGACTGAAAGTGGCATAACGTTGACTGATGCCCCTAAGTCTACTAAATAGTTGTGCACGTTATGGTTGAAAATTTCAAAAGTTAAGAGAAATGGTGGGGTTTTGCATTTAGACTTACCTCCCACACTTGCTTCACCAATTTCTTCTTCTTCAGGTTGATTGTCGATGGGAAGCTTTTCCTCTGGTACTTCAAGTGCCTTTAACAAATTTTCTTTCTACTGAGGCATATTACACATTTCAAACAATGAGATATTTTCCTTATCCCTTTTAATATCTTCCACAATATTATATTCCATCTTATGTTCTTCAAGATTCTTCTTTACATTATCAATTTTTTCTTTGATGGGCTTAACATGCATGTTAATTTTCTTTGGATTTTTACTCGTAATGGTGAATTCAGGTATTTTATCAGCTGTGGTGCTCTTTTGAATTTTCTTTACATTCTTTTGAAGTCTCTTGATTTTCGGGAGTACTGATCTGTCCTTTTTTTATCAAACCTTGACTTCTTGTTGTCACGTTATTTCCGATATCTCCTCCTATTTCAGATAGCCTTCTTCTTTGGTATCAAACATTGAGACACGGTCCCATAAAACCAGAGCATCCTATTATTTTTTTATGTGGATTTATTTCCCTTTTCCTCTTCATCATCAGCTTCTGTTAGTTTAGAGTCCAATAGCTTATTCATTACTAATGTCATCGAATTGATCCATTGAGGGCAATTTTTTCAGAATGAGGCTGCTGATGAAAGGTGCAAAAATTATCCATACCCACCTCAGTTAAATTCATTGATGCAGGGCTATGTGGAGGAGGTTTAGATTGATTGTTGTCCTCTCTCCTTTTATAGTTAGGCTTATAAGATTTCTGAGCTTATTTTTCCTTTTCCAAATCTATTATTCTGTTAGATAGTTTCTGCATAATTTTCAACATTCCTTCAAAGTCATGTGACTGCTCCTCCTTAGGCTTAGATAGTAATAAGGATTTCTTACCAAAAGGTTTTTCTCTCGACTGGTCAGGATAATCTTCTATGCTCTCTTTTTCAGCTTCTACTCTCTTGGCTTCTTCATAAGTTTCTGAAAACGTAGGTTTGACTTGCATCTTGGAAAACATGGCCAAGTTAGGCCCTAAAGCTGAAATATAGTATTCGATCAAAACCTTATCAGACGGTTTATCAGTTATAGAAAAATTATTAAGATAAGCAACAAACCTTTGGGTGAAACTATGCACTTTTTCTTTTCTTTCTTTCTTTAAAGCGCACAACCCTTTCATTAGAGCTGCATGAGTTTTCTGGACTGCATATTTACTTCTGAATATCCTTTCAAATGTGTCCCAGTATGGGATTGAGTTTGCAAGCAGAGAAAAATACCATGAGGATGCTGCTCCTTTCAGGGTATGAATAAACAATCTACAGACTACATCTTCATGTTCTCCAGCCCTTAGTCCTTCTATAGCTAAGTAAAATATTTGCAAATGATCATCTACCAAAATATTTTCACTTGGGTCAAACTTGGGCAGCATTTTCTCAAAATCCTGAGGTAAGTCATGTAAAGGGGGTGCCAGGTTTAAAGGTGACCTAGCCCTCCAAGCAGGTGGTGGATTCGGTGGGTTGGGTGGCTGATTTGCATCCATGTTTGCCATGAGTCTGGGTGGAGAATGAGGTGGTGATTGAACAAGGGTATGAATAGGTGAACAGTAAGGTGTATCTGGGACCACTTGATTCAAAGGCTGAACAACTTCCTGTAAGGCTGTTTCTACCAGTTCTTCAAAATCTCCAACCAACACTGCGTATTCCAATATAGGACGGTCTTTCTTCTTATATTCTCTTCTAGGAAAGACAGGAATAATTGGTAATCCTCCAATCTTCTTCAGATATTCCCTAGTATGTATTCTTAGATCATTAACGACTTCGTTATCGACAGAATACATATGCTCTTTACCTTTCTCTTTAGGAATTGGATTGGGAAACAGACTGCTTTTAGAACTATCACCGGTGGAATAATCTCGAGAAAATAAGTTTCCTCGGCCAGACATGCACTGGAGGCCCTCCTTCTAGTGCCAAAAACTATTGAGGCCTGGAAAATCGCAGGTAACAATAGATAGGGATTCTCCCTAGTAAACGTTCCCAACTAGCCTGTTACTGTTTGGTATGGGGAATCTGTCCAGTTTACGGTTCGGCTACCGTAGGTCAAGTAACAAAATAAAAGGTTTTACCGGTTACGGCCCGGTCCACCATGTATGTTTTTAGTTTTTTGTATTAAGTATGAGATGCAAGTGCCTATCTAAAAAGTGCAGATTGATAGAGAATACGAGGAGCGGTCACAATGTGATGCACATGTTCTTACCTCTCGTCTTAACTCTCTCGCATCTAAATCACACACAGCAAGAAAAACTAAAACTAACTATCTAACCTATCCCTAGGGAGCAAGATTATCATTGAGTAATTTTTTTTGTGCATGCATTAAGAAAAATCACAAATAGCTGTTACTTATTTCAAAACACATGAACATTTATAGATATATGAACAACAAGATAGCTCATTGTTTATGAAAAGCATTCATTACCCACAATGGAAATTTCATAGAATAAACTAGAGCGCATTAATAACAAGAACATAGGTTCAAAGAGTTAGAACGATTTCACAGTTACTGGATAACCGCTAAAAACGAAATAGTTCACATTCAACAAATCCATAGCACAGCATTTGAAACCTTCCACAAATCTTTCTCCAACAGGAAACTTGTAATTTCTTTATGCAAAAGGAAACAGTTCTTATTACATCATACTCTCACAAATCTATCTGGGAAAAAGTCCTGGCTCTATCTAACTCTCCTATACTTATACTACAAGCAAAACTCTTGGGATGCCCCTCGGTGACCTTTGGACTTCCCCAAACCGTTCAGTCCCATGATTTTGTCTTTTAGTGAGTGATTATGATTTATACAATACGTTACATTTCAGATTAAGATTTTAAGAGAAATTTATAAAAAGGGACTAGCTTGGTAACTGATTAACTTTTCCCAAGCCTGGGCCTCTGCTGCTATTGATCTGTTTGAGATCTCAGACCCTTACTTTCTTCATATTTGCTTCTTCATTTTCTTTCTCTTCCTTCCTTGCTACCTCCTTTCTTCTGCTTTGTCTTCTAGACATATCTTCTCTACAGCAGCAATTACCCTGTCATGAATAGCCAGTTCTTAGATCACTTAGCGTTTGAAAAAGTAATGCAAACTTTATTAAAACATACATGTTGTAAAGTGAACTATCAAAAAGATTAATGCATGAAGAGAAAAAATGATAATGCAATGAAAATCGTGCCCTTTCGTATCTTGAACTCCACTAAATCCATTGTCCAAACTAAAATCATAAGCCCAAAAAACAAACTCTTTACTCAATCCAAGCTGCCTCTGGACCAATCTGACATCCTCCTATGAAAGCATGAGAGCTGACAAAAGTAACCGCCATCGAAAAATAGGGTAAAAGCACACGAGAAAGGCGGGAAAACCCTCACCGACGGGAAAAATACTTAGCAGTCAGATGGTTAGTGCACTAAGGAGCCGTAATGATAGAAGACATAAGGACTATGACTTCCGCGACAAAAGGACATCATCGACGATCAGAAGAACGAGCAACTAGTGGGAAATGCATCGGCAGATAAATCAACTAAAAATCGGAAAGATAGTGCGAACTATTGCCACAACGGTGGATTCCAAACTGACTACAGACCCCACAAATCATGAAACCGTCAGTGATTGGAACAACTAAATATCATGCCTCGGAAAAGCAAAGGGCTAGTCCTCCGATCAAATGTCAAAAACAGTTCCGAATAGCGAAAAGAAAACAAATTACTTTAAAAACAAAAACTCGCGGAATCGGTAAAGATATGGGATTCCGTCGAGGTGCTTGCAATATACCATCCAAAATGGTGGCAATGCAAAGGACTAATGCTCCGATCATGAGAAAACAGAAAACGCCAATAGTCAAAGGTTTTGAAAAAATAAACAAAGGAGGTAAAAACCATCGGCGAAAAACATGACTGTCCATCAGGACATTCGTAATTTACCTTCCACAACGGTGACTATGTAAAGAACTACTGCCTCAATTCACTGTTCAAACGACCTCCGACAGTGATCAAGGAAATCAATCCATAAGTAAAACAACTTCAAACTTCACAGTAAAAAACATTCACGAACAAAAAATAATCATTCATCCTCCGAAAGTGGTAAACAATTGAACTCAATTCAAACTCAGGAAAATCCAAAATTGTAGAAAAGGAACAGTCGATTTTAGGAAACCAATAAAACCAGGCAAGTTAAAATCAACACGGAGGGTGCAAAATTTTAAAAATTTGGGAAGAAAGTTGCAGCTACAACACAACATTATCAATAAATCTTAACAAAGAAAAATTCACATGCACGGTAACCCAAAAAGGTATTATTGATGAGTACACAGTTAGACTATGTACAATCATTTCAACAGAAAACAACATAAAGGAATCTCACCTGACATCTCTTGCACCATCATAAGAGCACAAGCCAATCTGTGAGCAGATCTTCTCGGGATTTGTCTATAAACAATGCAACTAATTTTGTCATTTTAGAAGCAGCTGCAATTCTATAGTCAACTGACTCCCAAGAAATCCTACCTAACTAACATACATCAATCCTTTTATCCAGTTATCTTTATGCCAAGAAGTTACTCATATTAAAGGTGCAATCTTACATGTGATACCACAATATAATCCTTTATCTTTTCTTGAGGAATTCTTATATAGGATCATTAAAAAACTAAATGATTCATAAACCCTAACCATAAGGAGGTGATTCATTACATTTCTTTAATTTTTATCATTTAATCCTTTAAAAAAAATATAGTCCCCCCTTTACATCATTATGCATACCAGGGCACCAACAACTACACATACCTGGAATCAAACTAGTATCATCAAATTTGGGTGAGGTGTCAAAATCCAAAATTACCAAATTACAAACAAAATGAATAATTATTAAATAAGTTCACCCTTAAACATGACTTAAATATGAAATTATGTGAGAATAAACCAAAGGTAGCATAGTAACTTACCAGGTAAAAATTATAGTTAGTTTGAGTGAGGGAAATCAAGGGTTATGGACAAAACAATTATAAAGCACATTCTTAAGCCCTGAACATTGAATGCCATTAGCATTTGAATTTTAGTTATATGAATATGAAATATATAGGGATAAGGGTTCTTACCAGAGAGTAAATTGACAAGTAGAATGGTATATATCTTGAGTTATATCAAACCCTCCCTATAGTATTGCGAGTTACCAAAAGAAGGATTTTAAATAGAATTCACTATGATGTAAAAAGGATTGTGCAACTCCAAAATGAAAACAAGTAGAGAGGGGAACCCCTAGCCACTTGGGAAGAACCACAGAGCTGATAATAAACTTCCCTTCAAATTAAATCAGTCATATTTGAACCAGGGATAATTTTAGGGGCGAATTTTAGCCCAGTGGGCTATTTTTCCATGTTTTTCTCCCAAAAAAGATTCACTATTTTGCATTTTTTGAAGCCCTGTTTCACCCAATTTTGATGGGGTAAAAATTTTTCACCCTAAAAATCGCCAAATTATTATATAAATGATATAAAATCCTTGGAAATTAAAATATTTTTGTGAAAAATAACGCCAATCATTTTATAGTTGGTGTTTTAAGAATTGGTTATATTCGCCAACATTTATACACTTTTAATTAAGTATGGTTCCTAAAAATCATCCTTGATTGGAACACGAACTAGTCTAAGGGAGTGCAACATGAAACAATGCCTTAAAGTCCAATAAAATAACGAAGGAAGACTAGAAATACACAAGGAAGCCTAATCAAACAAGAGATGTTGCTAAAGACAGCTAGTCCCTACCTTATGTAAACATTATGTATATGTTTAAATAGTTTTAAAAAATTGTTCCTTTTTTTACTATCAATGTATTAGGTTATAAGATAGTTTCTAAATTAGAAACTAGGTTACAGGGCTGGCTGAAGCTGATTTGCACCATTAGTTGCAAAGCTGACAGAGTTGCACCATTTAAATTTTATGCATTGTCCTCCTTTTCCAAATGACTAGTAAATTCAATACATAAAAGGTGGCCTATTGTCCTTTGCATGCTTTTGCTTGACTAGAACAAGCTTAAGAGAGACCTTAGATTCAGTTGACCCAATATTGTGAATTTACTTCATTTATCCATCAATAGAACGTGAATAGTACCTAGGAAAATCAATGTGGTAGTTATTACGTACACACTATGCAAGACACACGTAATAAGCCCCTAGATAGTTCCTTTAGTGAAAATATATAGTGCAATTCGATTCACATATCTTGTGGAATCTTGAAAATATTGGGAATTATCCTCTGTACATTTTCTTATAATTATTCATATAAGCTTTGATAAATTAAATACATACATATGCCATTAAGAGCTCCATAATCCCATCTCCATATTGTGACACAACAGTTTTGCATTCCTGGCTGACAATACCCAAGGCACCAATAACATTGTTCATTTGTGTTATAATGCCCTTGAAAATCATAGCAAACATGATCGACAATGATTATAGAACAGCAATCATGAACATCAGATATTTTCACATCACAAATACAGATTATGAGGAATCTCAGTATAAAAGAAACACATGGTCTATAAAGCATTACATATATTGATAGGGTGGAAGTTTAGCAAAACAATGTATAGAAGCAACAAAGTGAAGAGCCCGCCTTGTATAGCAAATTACAACAACATCTAGACATGCTTGGCATAAATAATGTAATAAAACAAAAAAACAAAATTATCTCCCTTCGGTCCTTGATATTGAGAAAATTCTTGAAATCGGTTCAACTATATATCTTTCATACTACAAAGATAGCATATCAATTTATCAAATGAGAATTATTGAGCATTCGTTGATTTCTTGAGAATATAAGCATCAGATATGCCACACCCCTGTGGTTTATATTCTTTTATCGTGCACAGACCTAGAAAACACCACCAACTTATACAAGAAATTTCCAAAAGATCAAAGGTTTGCAAGCTTTACTGATTTACCAGATAGCAAAGAAGTTCCAGAATCTGCAATAGAAACACAACCTCCAGCATAGAAACCTGCAACTAAATGTTCATAAAATGCCATAAATATTTTCATAAGATTCCTTAAGAAGCAATCATGTGCCCAATTGAAGAAGATGGACTGTATGTAGACTTGTTAATTGCTCATAAATGAGGAAGTCTCCCATGTCAAACTGAAGGAAATAGAAACATCTTTTTAGAGTAGAATAATCCCATGACATACATACTAGTAACTATGACTCATACAAAGAACATGGTATGCATGTGTTTATCCTTAAATACAGACAATCTTAAACCGAGAAAACTAACATGATTATGATTACATACCTTCCAGTCACCCTTTTGAGTAATAGGAGCATATTGATGTTTACTCTTGAAGTGATTAGGATCAACACCACCAAATACTATCTCTCCTCCTTCTTGAATCACCAGGAGCACCCTGCTTGAATCCCCAACAATTGGGTCAATATGTGAAAACAAAATCAAGGATGATAATTATGGATTAAATGAAGTGCCACCTAGTCCCTCATATTGTAGTAAAATAGGATAACAAAATGTATGAAGCAATGACTACTCTATACTAGAGTGTCAACAATTCCCAGAAGATTCTCCCGAAGAACAAACTCAACAATACATGCATCACTAACTACTCTAGAGTCTGTACTAGAGTGTGAAAATTTCCTAGAAGCTACTCTTGAATAACAACCTCACCAATACATGCATGAATGACATAATCATAGTGGTGAGATACCTTATGACACATATCTAAGATATCAATTCCTTTTTAACGGTATGAATATTAAAGAGAAGTTGTTAGTGCACATTGCATTAATTGGTTTGTTTGCACCCTGGGGAGACTTAGAAAGGTGTATATTCCCACGAGCATATTCCAAACCTAACAGTTTTGATATCCCTGTTCATACCAAAAAAATATTTCAATTGACATAATGAATGACCTATTCAAAACTCAGCAGTCATGCTCTCCAATGTATTTCAAAAAAATATTTCAATTGAAAGGTTTCTATTCACCAATTAGTTTACCCTTTGATTTCAAATGTTTTTGGATAATAAGTTCAATGTCTTATTGCGAGGCTCTGACAAAATGTTATATTCAACCTTAGATAACCTAAGTTTTAACTATTACGTTATTGAATCTCTTATAATGTTAGGTCTTTTACTATGTCAATCTTTAAATAGACTAACTTGATGAATGAATTGAATGATCTTAACTCAAACAACTCAAATAACTCAACACTAACTTGAACATGATTTCCAGGTTCTAAAATGGTAGTTCAAAAGGTCTTAGGACTAGGAAGCTAATAATATCAGAATTTTTAAATGTTATGCATGATTGCTAACCATTCTCATTCAATGACTGTGTAGTTACACCTTTTGTGGATGTTAAATTGCAACTTGAAAAACACACGTGATTACTGATATTTTCATCTCTTAGTAGATCACAACCAATGACATAACATTAGAGTAATCTAGGGTAGGAGCACGGTTTACCTCTTGTTATTAGGATTTCAACACAAATTATAAGGTGTTGAAAATTATGAAATCCCTTTCTCTACCTAATACCAACATTTAGAATAGTCATGAAATTCTACACAAAGGCAAAATATTGGCTAAGATAGCTTGTTTTTCGGCATTATTGTAATGTAAACTGATTGGATGTTACTCTATGTTACAAGTATATAATGTTCAAAAGTTCAAAATACTACATTACAATTTTAATTTATAATCACAAACAAGGATACAAATATTGTTACCAGTATAGAGTCTAGACAACATAGCTGGAACAAGCAGTTTTGAAAACAATCACACTGGAATAAATTTCACTTCTTGCAGATACCTGTACTGAGAGAATTTCACAAACAATCTCTTATGTTTAGTGTATATTACTGTCAGCTTCCAGGTAACTACCCAGATGAACAATTAGTCAGAAACCTCAAGAAAGCATTGTTTGATGAGAATCCATGTAACCTTCTTAGTCTTTCCTAAGCCTGTGAAATGGAATGCAAATAAACTCATAAGGATATTAGACCTGACCAAGTAAGGAATTAATTCAGACTACAATTCTATTTAAATAGATGTACAACATCAAAATTTCATCTAATTGCCTATTATAGCTCATAGCATTATCAAAAGTCATGGCTGCAAATGGGCTTTATTCAATAAAAACATTTTTTTCCTTGGGAAATAACCTCGAAGCCAGGCTATTTGCATCAAACACTAAAACCCATCTAATTCTATACATGTGAAGAACAACTTGGAGGTATAAAATGGAATGCTTAAAATCCACTGTAGGCAGAGGACGAGAAACATCCTAAATAAATGGTACCCAAGCATTATGTTTATGATTGATCAAGGAATTGATTTACCAAGGGGTACACGTCACTGAGGGAGTTTGAAATTTATTTTAATGCATCTGGAATTATATGAATCTCAGGAATTTGCGAACATTGTTCTCATATTTCAAATATATACTACATACAACCTAAGCAGACACTTGGGAAACTATGAATAAATGTGATGAGCACACTTGATCACCAAAAGGATAGCAATGAAGCACTTGAAGTAGACTCATGGTGATGAACTCTACCCAATTTAACTTTTCCAGCATCAAAGTTAAATAAAAATACCAACAGTGGATTATGGGTCTAAAAAGGGGATGAAAATAGAGCTCAACTCATCACAATCACAAAAAAAAATCTGCAATAAGAATGAAGATCTTCAAGACCCTTACCACTCTGAGGTTTTCCATTGGTTGAGAGTGGTTCTTGTCTTTAACTATGATAGATTCAAAACTTCTCACTATAATATTTAATCAAATGGAAGACTCGGCATATGGAATCCGAATGATTATTGGGAAAGGATACTAAAATTCCTAGTTTTGATTGAAAATTGATCGGTAGGATCTATGGAGGATGAGGTTTGTAAGATTATATATTTATATAGCATTAGGTCTTGACACAAATATTTACAGTACGAAGCATAAAATATCAAAGTTTTGTAGGGATTATAATATTATAGTTTAATCAAGCTTGCAGTATTCATGAAAACTCATTTCACTCTTGAGTCCCTTCAATTCATTCAATTGGGCCATTCGGTTCATAGGTTTTTCATTGGATGGACCGTGAGTGAGGTGACCAACCAAATGCCTTTGACCATGCATACAAACTGTAACCCTAATAAGAGAGCGATATGAGACTGAAGAGAACTTGCATATAGGAAATTAAGAGTATAGTTTCTGGCATAAATGCAAGATACAATAGAGGAAACTCAAGTTCCTACCTTGAAGCTTC
This sequence comes from Pseudotsuga menziesii, assembly GCA_001517045.1. NCBI lineage: Eukaryota > Viridiplantae > Streptophyta > Pinopsida > Pinales > Pinaceae > Pseudotsuga > Pseudotsuga menziesii. The sequence goes on along the minus strand of LPNX010827686.1, from coordinate 16,062 downwards.
ATATACATGACTAACCGCTCAGTGACTTGAAATGATGTTTGTTAATTAAATAACTAGTAAAGAATCACTTCCTAATCAAGCATACCAATAATACCTTTGAAACAAGTAGGGCACTTACTCAGTATAGTGTTTACATACAAACATGTATTGTCAAAAATATTAAGTTTGGACTAACAAGCACAGGATTTACATATACATCTAGAAAAAGTAGTTTCATACTGTTTGAGAGGGTATTCGGAAAATGGATTGAAATCCTACATTAAATGTATCAAACTTCCATTTCAAAACATTCATAAAAAAAACAATTTCAAATTGAATCTACACATCGAAATGTGATAGAAAATATTCATGCCATTGCTCCATGTGTAATTAGTACTGGTAATCATTATTTTTGTTATGTAACATTACTAATGAAAAATTGGCAGTGTACACCTCAAGGAGTGCAAAAGACTTTTTCAGATGTCATTTAAACCATTTCGAGTGTCATCAGACTCTGCATAAGAAGCGAACAATGAATGTGTATTGAAGTTCCAGCTCTATGAATGTGGATAGAGCACATGCATCACTGGATGATACAACCATAGGACACTTGCATGCAAGCTCACAACAAAAAAACTTGCATGGTTGCTCCAAATAAAATATCCTGGCCTAAATCTAATGCAATCAAGGAATTGAAATACTTTCAAGAATTAAGAAATAGAAGGATAAGCATACAGCTAAACAGAAAGATGTGTATACACACCACAATATGGAATTCAAACAAAATAAGTCTCTCAATGCAACCTCTTCATTCTAAAAAATGAATTTTGATTATAACAGCACTGCTATTGCATATTTTCCTTGTAATAGATACTTGCATACTTTTACTGGAAACTCCTTGAATATTTGAGCATTGAACATAAAATTAAGAGCATGTGAAAGCAATATTTATGGGATTTGAATATATACACAAAAGTATCCCCTGAATTCAAATTTTCATTATGAATTTAAATGTTTACCTTGTACTCCAACTATCAATGACAGGAAATATCCGAACTAGAATAGTACAAAACTGAAAGAGAATTTCGCTATAAGATTTGAGACATTTTTTGTTGTGATATTTATGTCACCTTGGCTTTATCACTGTAGTTTGAGTCTAGCCTAATCAAATATACACCATTGTCTGAATTCATTTGTTATGGAAAACATTATTGATGCATTAATGTGCTATCCACAGGTTCTGTATATTCATGCCAAATGGCTGACTAGGACTCCATTCTCTCCAAGTCATCATGAAGATATTTCTTTCGACTATCTGTGTCCTCAAATTTAATAGATAAAACTTTGTTACCTTGTCTTATGTTCAATGTGTCCCTTCCCTAGTAATGAATTGTTTGATCCTTCCTAAGCCACAAGTTTCCAAAGAAAACTAAGTATGTAATATCTGATGTGTAGGAGTTATAACTTAATAGAGCATAGGCTGAGTACAGTCATTATGGGGAATCGTAGTAGTTCTTCATTCTCTTGAAGAAGAAGTCATCCATCATTCCCTCAACTCTCTCATTGTCATTCATTCTATCATTAAGTCTCACATTCATGTTTAAGTGTTTCACACTTCTCATGTTATGTTCTCCATTGCTTTTTTTATTCAATCTAGAATTTGACCAAAACTAGCACATTGAAAGAGGAATTTGCAGAGCTTGGATGAGAGGTAGATGGTTGTAGGCAAGCGTAGAGGCTGGGAAAGCTAGTAGAATGGTATCCTACTCAGAGAGTCTACAATGACATGCAAATGGTAGGTCTCAAGGTTGAGACTACTAATTAAGATAAATGAAGATGAGGAAATGGCAGATCTCGAGGAAGAGAAAGGCACTTAATATGTTAATTTATGTTAATTTAGCACTTCTGTTGCTACGTTGGTATCAAATCCATTCTAGCTAATAGGTTTTTCCCTTAAATTTACATTTTATGCTAATATTAATTTATTGACTTTTAAATTAATTCTAATTAATTATATTTATGTTTGTAGCATTACCACGGTTGGAAACCTACATAAAGTGGCTAAAAATTAGACCTGGAAACTTTTTATAATAAGTATCAGTAGTAAAAAATGATGTCTAGAAAGTTTGATACGACTTTGAGCTTGTTCTAGGCAGAGTTTGTGGATATTAGAGAAGTAAATCCTTGTCTATGGGAAGTATGGTGTAATGAACAACAATAATGACCCTAAATATCCATGTTGTTGGGCACATACTGGTCCTAATTAAAATCATTTCTCATCCCTATTTGACCTCCTAGTGAGTGGTAATCCAGTTTTGGGAAGATGTATTGATGAGAATGGCTCTAAATGTTGAAATCTAGGGAAAATTAATGGGTATAACACAACAATAGGTTTCAAAATACCATGTTTGGGTGAGATATGTGTAAAGAACAATAGCATAAAAGTGTCCTTGGGCATATTGTAGCAGCAAAAAACTATCTCTTGGCGTCGAATCAAGAGTAGCACTTCAACATTATCATTTCTAGGAACCTCACATGGCATATTATGTTGATTTTTAAGCACTGTAGGGTAAATTTTTCACAAGCATTGGACCAACTGGCTTTTCTTCACTTTCATTGAGGGATAATCCACCTTTGACTCATGTTTCAAGAGTTTTTATGCACCTTTCCTATCATAATGAAGGTACAATCTAGGAAATAAAAACTCAAAAGTGAATAAGTATGGCAACATTGATGTGTTATAAAGGCTCCTTTGTATATCACATGAGGCTTAAAAATGTTGATTCAATCTACATAAGTCATCCTTAGAGGAATCCAGTTCCATTTACAAGGTATTTCAACTATGTCTACATAGGATTGAGGAAACCATTGAAAGTCTTCTTTCAGCAAGCACTTGGCCTTGGACAATACTTTTCACTGAAGGAAGGTCGTGTTTCCATATTAATTGAGTATTGGATCAGTCCATTGGATAAATAGAGACCGATATCTCTTAGAAGTTGTTTTTTTGTTACTTTATGAATATTATTGGAGGGGCATCTTTCTTGAAGGCGACTTAGGGGAGACACAACATAAGTTTAGGTTTCCTTCCAGTTTGGAGAGGCCTTCTCTTGGACATTTTTGTGGACAAGGTGAAACATTTCATCTTAGGGGCTTTTGGAGGTTGGGGTTTACTTCTACTTGTCATCATCCATCATTGATTTATGGAGGACATTTCTAAATGTGGAAGATATCTTGGCGTAGATTGAAATGCAAAAATAAATCCTTATCTAGAATTTAGATTTAAAATAAAAGAAAGAAAACAGGACTCACCCACAAAGAAAATAGTGTGCCCTTATGATCCTTCAATTCAATGTCATGCACATGCATATAAGTTTTACTTGGGTGATTCAATGTTCAAACAATATGAAGAATGAATAAAATGTAATTCATATCCATATGTCCAATGACAAATGGCCATTTCCCATATATTTTCATGTACATATGGAATTCATAGCTATATGGAATTGGTAAAGTATTACCAAGGGGCCAGTTATCCTGATAAATCAAACTATTTAAGGTAAGTTTTTATATCAGATAGAACAAAGTTCGCCTGAATGTATGGTAATCATCATCATCAACTAAATGTGTGTGTGTGCACATGCATAAATACCCAATACACAGCTCAATCAAACAAAAGAAAACATAATTATACCTTGATTTGTGGAGCTTCACACTGTCTTCTTCTGCTTTACCTTTCAAAACATCATTCAACATACTTCAAATTTTTTCCTGTTGCAATAGTTTCATGTTAGGACCCATCAAATAAATTTATGTTTGTTTATGAAAATAACAAAACCAATCTAAATAAATACAATAATATTACATTGTAAATTACAATACTATTCAACTATTCAAGTAAATTAATTGTTAATAATAGGTCACCTGATAAAACATGGATATCCATAAACACTATGTAGATAAGGCCATCGATCACATCAAAAATCCATTTCTAGCCTCTTAACTATGGAAATGTTTCTCAACGCTATATGTAACAATTTCCAATGGAGGAGTCAAATAGCAATAGTGAAAAGTATACACTAAAATTATAGAAATAGTTGTTTTTTAATGTATTCTTCCTTACCATTCATTGATCTCCTCTTTGTTTGGAGAATAATTTAATATTCTCTACTAAACAGGACCAACCATGTGAAGGTGGAAGCTCTTATGGCCCTTCCCCCCCTCACATCACTCTCAATTCTCCAAACCCAATGCATCTACTTGCAAAAAACAATTTATTTCACAATCCAAATAACAATGCATCTACAATGCAAATAACAATGCATATACTACAAATTATTTCACTCAATAGCTGAAAGATGCTTTCAATCATTCTTTAAATAATTCACGAAACCATTCAATCATTCAACAGCTGAAAAAACCATTCATTTAGTCAACGACAGATAAAAAAAATGAGTGAACCATTCATTAAAGCATTCATTTAACCATTCATTCATGAAACAGAGGAAAAAACAATGTAAAATTTTTTATTATAAATAAGAATTACTCAAAATTTGTTTAGTCACTTTCTTTTTATTTTTCTTCTCTTTAAATATTTAGTCAGAGTCACATCTTCCAGAATTTGATCCTCGGTCTCCCTACTAGTCTGTTCTCAAGGTTGAACTTCCGGCGAGGGGCGATGAATTTCTACAATAATGTCAAAATATTTCATTAATATATTTATATTTTTATAAATACGAGTAATTCATTTAAAAACACATTACGAATCTTTTTTTTTACCTGCCATAAGAACATCAACATGTTCATCATTATCTTGTACAGTCTCAACCTGTTCAGTGTTATCTGCATCTACATGCTCTGCAGTTGAATTGTGTAGAATTAGAGTTAATTTTCATCATCTGCAATTATCTGTAAAAAAAAGTAGCATATTAATAAATTCATTACTAGGAATCGAAGCATGATATTCATCTGGTTGGTCATGTACATCCTTGACATGAACGGGATCATTGCCTTCCTTCTAAAAAAGGAATAAATAATTTATGTTAATTTATTTATAAGGAATAAATTGCATGAGAATTGATAAATTATCATTAAACTATATTGTTTTTACATACATGCGCACCAGATGGATCAGAAGAAGATCGTGCAATATGCCCACGGAAGCTTCTTTGGTGTTCAACAACGATGCTAAAGCCCTGTTCGAAGCCAAGCTTCATATAATCCACAATGGGAAATTCTCTGAACTGGTCGGCCTTCATATTTGCATGATGCCATTAATTTTCCATTTTTTTCCAGAACAAAATGAAAATAATTAATTGTATGATATTTGGATGCGGATTCGGGTTTTGTGATACTTACATATCGGGCCGCCAAGTTCGAGTAACCACCAGGCCCAAGCTTGTGTTGGCCAATTTTTTCAATTCTTTCCTTGGTGACCATAGATGGGTCTGAGAGCCTAATCAAGTGTTGAAATATGTTAGTCGACGTACCAAATTTGATATAAAAACTAGTAATAATAAGGCTTACCAGTACATTTTGGAATGTATTGCATACCTCCCTGTTCCTGGTGGTATCTTTCCTGATTTTATCAGGCCCTTCTCTTTTCCATCTTCCACTAGGGATTTCCACTCCATAGATGGAATCATTGGAGGGCGCTCATACCTAGGGTTCTTTTCTAGGTGAACCCTATATTGATCTCGAACAATCTTCAGATGTTTTCCAGCCTTATGTAGGACCTTCGATGTATCGAAGGTATCTTTTTCGAACAGACCAACCAAGCGATTAGTCAACTCATCCTTTAAAGCTTTTTCCTACTTGTTCCACATTGTGTGGATGGCGGGCCCGAAGATCTCCAAGGAAAAATAATTCACATGTTTACACATCATATCATTTCCTGCAAAACATTAATGCCATGATTATTCAACATTAAAAATATTATCGATATATTAGGAACAAATTATAAAAACTAAATTGAACAATCTATAATCACCTGGAATATTCTCTATCTTTATTGGAACCAGTTCTTCGTTCACCAAAAATGTACACACTACTAAACCAGTTCTAGTGACACGAGAAGATCCAGGAAATGCATCCACATCTCTAACTAACCCTGCATCCACCCTTCTTCTTCAACATCTGTTGTGGGTGGGGAAGCATCGGCTGCACCCTATGCTAGCTTTGGGGGTGTCGCGGAGCGTGTTGCCAACTGTTCAGTGGAAAATATGGGAGCATTATGTGGTGTTCATGGAGTGGTTTGGTCACTGGGACCAACATTTCCTTAACCACCACTGTAAATCTCCATAACATGCTGTAAATTCAAACCATTTTATTATAAGTTCAATAGAATATATTATTAAATATTATAAAGTTCTAAATGAATTTACATTATTATTCGAGAACTTACTTCCAATTGTTTACATCTCTATAACAACAATTGAATCTTTTCTTCGATCTCTTCTGTTTGTGGAACTGTTAATGCCAAAAGAATTAGTTCCTCATTTTTTTTCCGTGGTCTTATGTAGCACCCTCAACGGGTTTGCAGACCCTCTAATTTCACTATCTCTCATCAGCTGAGAGACCTCATTCGGTAAAGAGTGTTGATATGGTGTTTCATAAACCGAATCCCCTGCTGCAACAGAAATATATAAAACATTGCTTAGTCTTTGAAGCAATAGTGTGCGCAAAAAAATATATTAATAAAAAATGTCTATCATGATATATTCATAGGATTCTATCTAGGATTACCTTATGCCTATACGAGGGTGTGTTCTAATCAACAGCTGGGGACTTACCCGGATCAAGCACCTGCAAAAAGAGTAGAGAACATTATCACAATGAACGCAATATGTATAAGCTAACAAATACAGAACAAAAATAAACATTATGCTACATGTTTTATATGTGTACTTTTTTTAAGTATTTAGAATGTGGAATTACATTTAGGTTTACAGGTTGCCTCGAGGCTCCAGTCGTGTGATCAACAGTTGGGGACTTTCTCTGGTTAACCTGTAAAAAAGGTAGACAACATTATCATCATGAACGCAAACATAAAAACGAAAAAATACATAACAAAATAAACATTATGCTACATGATATACATGTTTATGATTTTAAAGCATTTGAAATGGAGAATTACACTCATGTTTTCCTATTTCCCTGATGCTACAGTCGGCCGATCAATAGTCGGTTGGCTTCCCTCATCAACACTCTACATGGAATGTCAAAACCCCCAAATTTTCCGAAAAATTTAAATTTTTTTAAATGCATATCATTAACATAAATGCAGTTAACTAATCATTTAATTAGCTATAAATTACAACATTCCTTAAATGAAATTAATTGTTGGTTATGTTTAGCAATAGAACAGTTCTTTTCAGTTTACTGACTTTGTTTTCTTTTCGTCCACAAGGTGAGACTGTCCTGCAAAACTGGGCTTACTTAGCTTTCAAGCTAATGCAGAAAGTTTCCTGTTCTTACAGACTACAGGTAAGAGGTTTTGGTGCTGCTGGTTGCAATTCTAAAGTATTCAATATAAGTTCGCCGCAAAAGAAGAGCTCAGTAAGAAAATAAAAGATAAACAATTTCCAATGCTTGTTGAGGTACATTTAATAACTGGCCTTCTTCCTAGTAGTAATAATTTATGGTTCTTGATGATTAAAGAACTATTTCGTATTATAGTTGTAATGTATATAAATGTTCTACTGATTCTTTATGGCAGAGTATGAGCAACTGAGCTACACAATCCATAGTATGATTTCATTTGTATGCTATTTCGTTACACATTAAAAGTAAACTGATAAGGAGTTTATGTATTAATGTCTCCAATTTCGAACCAAAAGTTTAAAAGAGTTTACTGTTGATTTTTACGAAAACCATATTGATGTTGATGCATAGATTTTTTCGTTCACTCAACTGTTTTCAAGCATAACTGAAGCTTCTCTTTAATAATATAAATATATTTTACTGAACAGGTTTTATCCTATCCCCTTTATGTTTACAATGGGACAAGCCCTTAAGGGACTATATTTTGTAAAAGAATGCATCTCTAAATTTGTTATATAGCCTATCTATTTTATCCTGGTAAAACTTCTAGATAAGAGAAAATTGTGGCTTACCTTGCCAAGTCATCAATTAAAGTGAAGGTTATTACCTTTAGCATAAACTGTCTCTCCATAAGAGTCACTACTTTCTTCTTGTATCTTTCACCAAAAGTTACTATTTTAACCAATGGAAAAGCCATTAAGGTTATTAAGAACAATAGGACCAACGTCATAGTCTTTCTTTACTCTATTATCCTCCTTTATGATCCTTTACAATATAATTTTATGTTAAGCCAAAGGTTGTTTAAACTTAATAATTCAAAAATCACATGACAAGGTATAAGATAGGATTAAGAGGCTCCAGACTTGATCAAGTTCAAGATCAAATTATAACCTAGTCTTTATTTTATAGTTTTATAATCTTTATAGAGGAATCATCTCTTTTCCAAACATTGATAAGCTATAGGGAAAATTAACCTTCTTAGCAAGAGAAGTTATAATAATAATCCTACCATAATAATCAAGGGTATAATCTTGTTGAGTTATATACTTGTATAAATATTATTATCACTTAAACATAGGTATTATATTTTCCTTCCACAACAATTTCACAAAACTTATTTTATTTAAGACTGTAATTGCTGAATGACAAAATAGTCATTCACTTGGACAGTGAGGTCATGAACAAGACCATGACATTACAAGTTTATGGATTAACTCTAAAGAACACTCTTATAAACCTTTCATTCACATATTCCAAGCTTGTATATAAGGTTATGTCATGTAATTATCACCCTTGATAGAGTATAATTTCTTATCAATGGTTTAATATTTGAAAATAACATGTTAATAAGGTATAAGTCGTAGTACTAACTATGCATACGATGAACATAGAATTATAACATGATTTGCAAACATATATATGATGGTATATCATAATGTATTCAATGAATTGTTTAAACTTTACGCCATTGATGAGCTATAATGCAGGGTTTATATATATTAACGAGTTGTTATCAATATGCAATCATAGGTTGAACTTGGCTGATGACTATAGTAGAACCTTTGAACTTTGCCAAATGATTAAAGAAGTCATTTCTCGTGCTTGCTCCTAGACAACTATGGGAATTTACCCACCGTGTGCAAATTATTTAAGGTGAGACGTGGCATAGTTTCAGCCAAGCATCGTGAGGTTAAAAGGGCCACCTCTAACCCTAACTTGTCATTCTTTTCGTGGTCTCCTGCTCCATCGCTCTCGGCTCCGGTTGTTTGACTGTGAAACCTCCCTTTGCTTGTCACTGTGAGTAATGCTGTGACTGTCTTGACTTACTCTTCTCTTGTTAGCCTGTTCAGAAGCACAATAATGAAGGTTGTGCCATAGCGTTGTTGTTCGTTGTGAGCCACTTGATCTCCTTTCGGGTTTTTAGTTTCCTTAGTAGCTTACCCAAACCCTCGACTATAACAGCCCCCTTCCCACCTTCTTCAGTTTCCAGAACGTGGGTGGTTGCTCCATTCAGAGAGTCATGGCTTGAATTGCACAGGGTACTGTGTTTTGTTTTTTATTAAGTAACAGCACGGCTTCAGGGTTTTACCTTGTAATCTGAGCAACTGTAACCTTCTGCTATCAGTAGTTGATGAAGTATTGTACCGCCGTTCCCTTTGCAGCCGAAGAAATACCTCCTTCTCGTTCTGGTTACGGCGTTACTGGTTATCAATGATTATCTTTCTATTATGTTTGAGGTAAGAATATTGTTCGTGTTCTTATTATTTATAGCACATTTCTTGGTTTATATAACTCTATGCATTTAATAAATCATATCTAACAGTAGGATGTATGATGAATTTGCAGACCCGACTTGTCTCTCTTCTCTTTCTGCGTAGCGAGTACGAGGGTACGACGACATGAAGGCAACGGTAAGCCCTGGACTTTCCATGGCTGTCCCACTTTGTGCAGACCCTTATAAGATGTTAAGGGTTGGTCGTTGCGGCCTGAAAGACCCTCATGGGTTCTGGTTGTTTTGGTTGTTTGTTTCGCCATTCTTCATAGTTTTGTTAAGACCCTCGCTTACTGCAGGGCTCTCCGGCTTCGGCCGTGAGTGTACATTTGTTTTGTATAAAAAATACTGTGTTTAAAGTAAAAGAACAGGCTGTAAAGCCTTCGTATGTAAATTTTCGGTACGGCCGTGAGTTATTATTACTGAACTGGATTTTATAGTTATTACTTTTGCATATTTTGGATGAATAGGGTTTTTACCCTAATTTTTGACAGTACAGAAAATATCTTCCCCCTTTTTTATTACTGTTTAATGGTTCTGCGTTTTTGCAATGTGAGGGTTACTAGTTATATTTTATAATATAAGTTAAGCTCGATAAACGAGCATTCTGCCATTCTGTTATTTAATTCCTGCTCAAGTATGCATTTGATTTTTATTGTTAATGATATCATTAGGGTTTCTGTACCTGGTTTATAAATTAACTTACTTGTTAATAAGAATGGTAAGTATTGATATATAGTTTATACCCTTCAATGATACAGGGTTTTTATATTTTTAATTTATTTTAATAATGTTCCTAAGTACTGTTTATTTACCTTGTAGTACAGAAAGTATAATTAGTTCTGGATTGTACTTAAAGTAATAAGAACACTACTTTATGTTAAAAATAATAATATTATTATAATGCATAAAATAAAAAGTATATTATTACTAATAAAATAACTATATTATCTTTCTTGATAGTACTAATGCCTCTATGTTAATATCCTTAGTTTATTTTATGAGCACATCGAAGAATAGCACTTTATTGTTTAATTCCTGTGTAATTTATGCTAATACTATCTATTTTCTTTTTGTATTTAGTTTATCTTATTAGTTAAGATATTTATTGAGCCGAGAGGCTCTCTACAGCCCAGTATGGGGTAGATCTTGTAACGTTACGTAACGTTGAAGTGTTACGTAACTTACAACGTTACGTAACGCTACATAGATGTCGGCTATAAAAACAAATAGAAAAAAAAATTATAAGTAACCTTACATAATGTTATGTCGGCTAAAAAAAATAGAAAATTAGAAGAAAAAAAACAACAACTATATAAATAACAAGAAGTATCACAAACTACATCATAGCTATACAGCTACAACCACTGATGTCCTGCAACAACCACTGCTACAGCAACAATAAACCCAGGTAAAATTATTTTCAAATTCAAATTATTTTCATATTCTATGGCTAATAGTCGAGCCACTGATTTTAGTAGCGCATAGTCGAGCCATAGGGATCTCGCTTTCTGTATGTGTTCACTTTCTCCAATCTGCGTTCTCTGATACAGTCTGCGTTATCTCCTCACTGTCAGTACTCTTAAAAAG
>LPNX010827683.1:0-10182 GCA_001517045.1 Pseudotsuga menziesii | reverse complement strand
TCAAAATTATTTTAATTATTAAGTCTGAAAGCTGTGCAACAAGCTGGCATGTTTGGTGTCTAAATCTAAAAGCTTAAAGGCTGTGTAACAACGCAGTATGTATTGCAGAAAGTTTAGAGACTTCAATAGGACACGACAGATCCAAAATCCAAGGACAGAATACACGTCAACAAGACAAGATCGTTGGTTGGGCTGTTGAAAGACATTTTAGAAACCGACTAAGTCTACCCATACAGAGCCAGATCGAACCCAACAGCAAGGTGGGTAATGGCTCCGTATCGAACCCAACAGCCATTCATATATTTGTGGGTGTGAGTAAGGTGGGTAATGCCTCCAAACGAACCCAACATCCATCAATTTATTTGTGAGTAATCGTTCCATATGAACACAACAGCCAATCGCCGGTAATCAATCCTTTTTATTCATTCATTTTGAATTAAACAAAGAGATTTGAACTTACATTAAAATTGAGAAGGAATATTGACCAGGGGCTATTCTCCATATCGAGATGATCGACCAAACCTAGGTTGGCTGTTCCGTTTTGACCCTCTTTCCTGCACAAATACCAGTATAAAACAATAATTTATATTAGCAAACAATCTGGGGCCTGAAGCCACGCTTAATCCAGCAGATTACCATACATTATTTACTGATTACCTGAGATGAGCCGCCTCCTGTGCACAATTCTTCTGTGGCCGGCATGGCAAAGCTGTTAGTTGGTATCAGAACAGAGCACTTGATCAAGGCCTGTTCCTTCTCACAATTCTGGTTCGTTGGCTGACATGAACCCAGCAGCAAAGGCGGAGGTGACAGCAGCAAGAGAGGTGGGAAAGGCAGCATCGCCCTCAACTAACCCCTCATGTTTAAAACCAGGCAGGACCACCAGGATACCTGTTAACAGCGGATATCTAACCTCCTCCTCCTCCTCTGTCAATCACACACAGACATGACTCAGACATTCAAACATCAAGAATCAGACTGAGACTCAGACATCAAGAATCAGAAAGACATAGCGAGACTCAGACACCAAGCACAGACCATGGACAGAGGAGGAATAAAATGTTAAACGCTGGGTAAAATTCTATATATGTATTTCTTTCAACACCTACCTACGTTCAACAGATAGTTTGTTTTCTACTTTTGTTTTTTTCTAAAAGATTCTAGAATTTTCACAAAAAGCTTGAATGCTTTTCAAAAAAATCCTTCCTCTCAACAAAATTTGAAAAGCTTGAATGCTTTTCAAAAAAACTCCTTTCTCTTAACAAAATTTTAATGAGATTGCACTTTATTATTATCTCTTCAGAAAATTTGAATGTGAGATGTCATTTTGTTAATATCCTTAAGGCAAGCAGGAATATAATGCAATAATATAATGCAATAGATAAAGCAGTTGACGATGTATTAACAATGTTTTTACCAAAAATTTACTTGAAGGTAAACATTATAAATATAAATTTTTATTTTTATAAGTATACTTATCTTGTGTTTGATTGGTTCATAAATTAAAAGTCTTATTGTATAATAAAAACAGTTTTATCATCTAAGTTAATAGCATTAATACAAAGTGATGAAAAAGTTTCAAAATAATATTTCTTGATAAATGAACAATCCAAAAACATTTCCAAATGTCTACTCACATTAAGTTGAGTTACACACATTAAATTGGGTAACATCACTTGTAATTGTTGTGGGATAATGGAGTTAATACATATTAACAATCTTTTGACATGACCTATTTTTTTTATTTTTTATAATTGTTTATAAGGATTTCAAACTATTAATAGTTAATTTAAAAGTTAATATAAATTTATTGTAGTTAATAAAAGAGCTAAAGAGGTTCGAGTTATCGTGACTTCTAGCTTCCAAATGGAATTGGACTAAGCCTTATGCACATTAACTGGACTCTCAATTTGTAAGTGGAGTTCGAGTGTCACATGAGTTTCACATTACCATTCCAATAAGTGCAGTTATTACATGAATTCAGAGGATTTTATTAGGAGTTGAGAGGATTTTATTAGGACCCATACTATCACATGATCTACACGTTACTTCAACTCCAAGCTGTAAAATGTAGTTTGACTAATTAGCTCAGCTCTCTAAGCTGTAAAATGTAGTTTGACTAATTAGCTCTGCTCTCTAAGCTGTAAAATGTAGTTTGACTAATTAGCTCGACTCTCCGATCTGTAAAATATAGTTTGGCTAATTAGCTCGACTTGGAGGTGCTAGATGGAGTTCAACTATCACATGGACTACACATTACCATGCCATTAAGTTCTGTTTTCACATGAGTTATTTTTTTTTCCAACTACCACAAATTGTAGTTATCACATGAGCTATATTTTATTTTTTATAATTGTTTATTAGGAGTTCAAACGATTAATTGTTAGTCTAAAAGTTACTATAAGTCTGTTGTATATAATAAAAGATCTCTTAGTTATCCTGACTTCTAGCTTCCAAATGGAGTTCCACTAAGCCTTATGCACATTAATAGGACTCCCAATTGGTGGGTGGAGTTAGAGTGTCTCATGAGTTGCACAATACCATGTTGTTAAGTGTAGTTATCACAATACTTCAGAGGAATTTATTAGGGGTTCGAACTATTTTATTAGGAGTTTCGCTCTCACGTGATTGCACATTAGCTAGACTCCTAGATGCCAAATGCAGTTGGACTAAGCTGTAAGTAATTAGAGTCTAAGTTAAGCTAATAGTTGTATCTAATAGTTAAGCTAATGAAAATTTGTTGTAGTTAATAAAAGAGCTATGAGTTATCGTTACTTTTAGCTTCCAAATGGAGTTCGACTAAGTCTTATGTACATTAACTGGTTTCCCAATTGGTAGGTGGACTTCGAGTGTCACATTAGTTGCACAATACCAGTCCACTAAGTGGAGTTATCAGAGGAGTTCAGAGGAATTTATCAAGAGTTCAAACTATTTAATCAAGAGTTCGACTCTTACATGACTGCACATTAGCTAGACTCCTAGATGCCAGATGCACTTGGACTAAGTCGTAAGTAATTAGAGTTGAATTTAAGCTAATAGTTGCATATAATAGTTAAGCTAATAGTTATCCAATAGAACTTTGATTAGAGTTGAATTTAAGCTAATATTTCTAGAATCATTATAGTTAAGCTAATAGTTGTATCTAATAATTGATGGAGTTAAGCTAGTAGTTGTATCTAGTAATCGAATAGTTGAAGATTAATTTTAATTTTTAAAACTATCACTAACTCTACTTATCACATGTTAATTAAATTATTTTCTTTTTTTTTGAAATTACTAATTATTAATTTTGGATGACACTCATAGAGTCAATCTCGACAGTAAACTTGTCTCATTCTCCTTTAGTCTCAGATGACGCTTGTAAAATTAATCTGGACGGTACACTTGTCTCATTCTCGTTGGTAGATGAAAAAACATAGATGGTAGTCGACCCGAAAATTCTAACATATATACCCCTATTGACGTAATTAATTTTTTATTTTATAAATGTGATATGTTTATAATTATTTCTTATATTATAAATATTAATTTTATTTTTACAAATGTGATACCTTTATAATTATTTTTTCATTGATTAGTTGAAATCTTATTTCCTAATCATTACAATACAATACAAATGGTTAAATTTCAATTTCATTAAGGAATTTAAGTGGATCATTTATTTATTTCTAAATGATGATAGGAAATACTAATGTGAGTGGGATCGTTTAAAAGAACAAATTGGATCAACAATCAATACGATTATGGGTTAATCCTCTACCCAACACCGAACTCTTAAATGCAGCCATAAAAGTAATAAAACAACTCAGCGGGAATCAAACTCCTAATGTTTACGTGACTATGTTTGGGAAATGGAGTGTATATCTTATTTATTTAATCTCTTAATTCATGAAGCGATGAGGATGCTAAGCAACAAAGGTTTTTGAAATGGATTGGTCTCAATTTTGAGCAGATTGTAATCTTGCCAAACCAAATTGAAGGCCTCCCCCATATTTGAAAGTAACCCTTGGCCAATGACCTTTGACGCATTTTGCCTGCCCGTTGTACACCCGCTTCACTGATAAATAATTTAGTTTTAAATTTTGAACAATTGATCTTCCCACTTACGATTTAAGTAACTAGAAGCATGTTATATTATTAAAAAATATTGGTGATCCATATTATAGTATTTAATAACTCATATCATATACTCTTACTATGATTCCCAATGCATAGAAACCGTGTGAAAAAAAATGCATACAACACTTAATTAGCTATATCAATACATGGCATTATAATACATAGCATTATGACTTTTATAGGATAAGTGCAATCATGGTTCAATCTCACTAGTTATTAACTACTACGTTATTAAGGTAAGTAATTTTATTACGATGTAACTAATGGTTAATGCTAGTAATTAATGGTTGTTATTATATGTGATTAGTATTCTTATTATATTAAGATAATTTACAGCAAGTAAATGAGAAGTTTGAGCATCAATTTAAAATGTATATTTAAAATATTTTGTCAAAAAATTAATACAATTTAATATTTATAAAAAATGCATAATAATAACAATGGTATATTTACTAGTACTATGGAAAACAATGCTTGATATTGAGAACACAAGTATTAATTTAATTAAATTTTGAAGTTTGTTTAATTGTTACTTTTTAAAATTAAAGATAAAATTGTTCAGTTTTGGTGATTAACAAAATTTTACACAATACAAATACAGATTAATGTATTTCAAACTAAAACTTAATTTAATTGTTGACATTGTGTTAGCAACCCATACACTATGTGGTGCACTACTTTTTTTTTTTTTTGGTTAAAATTACAATTCATGAAAATATGATGCACGGTATTTTAATAGATAAAAATAGTTAAAATGGCCTCATGTAATAATTTTTAAATGGATGAAATATTTATTGCAAAGTTTTAGATTTTGTTGATTAATTTGAATCATTGATTATTTCATATTATATGTTGTATATTCTCTTGAAATGCAATTAGGTTATTCATGTTATCCATATTATATTATTTTTACTCTTTTGAAATTCACTTGCAATTTGATTATATCTAAACTAAATGACACTCAAAGTGTAAACTAAATGACACTCAGTATGTAATTATGCTATGCATGTTATATTGTAGCACTTTTTTGTAAGCGGCAGGGACTAGCTACTACGTAGCACTTGTTTACTTAATAAAATATCAATTTTGAAAATTTTAATGTTAGGGAGTTTGAATTTGACATGTCACTTTCATCTTTGTAAAGTTTTAATTTTTTTTTCTTTTTTTAATCAAGGAGAATATGTTAGAGTTACAATGTTTTTTTTTTATCAAGGAGAATAGGTACACATTAGTGGCATTCATTGATGAGACTAGGGTTCAGATGAGAAGAAACTATCACGATGCTACTACCACGACCACGTTGAACGAGCTATTCAAGTTTCGAATCTAAGAACACCCCAATATTTTTTCGTTGAACACCTTCCGGTGCGAGGCGTTCGTCATTCAGTCTTGACCGAGTGGGCTAGTAGAGCTTCAATGTTAAAGTCGACTTTTTAATGTTTGTGAGGATAGGTTAGTAGAACACAACACAAAAATATGTGTTTTGTGTTGGTGTGAGGTGGGAAGATTCAACATTCATCACCATTAATGATGTTTGATTTATAGGTAATTATGCACTTGAATATCTTTTGTATAAGTGCTTGCAGATAGGGATAATTTCATGGGACTACACTCATTTTTCCGCTTGAACGTTCCATACCACCGTGGAGCATTGACATGAACTTTCTAGCTGGGAAAGTATCACCAGGAAAACACCTCCTGGAAACCTCATGACTAAACCCAATTTAGTCACCTTAGAGTTTGCAGAATGTCAATTGCTCGTTTCACCGTAGGAGATGTTGCACCATCGCCACCCAACGATAGGAAATGCTACGCCACTGCCTCCCATGATAAAAGAAAATTTGAACGACCGATTACTCGACATCTGATGATGATATCTCCCATCTAGTCTCAATCCCAGATGGTGCTTGAAGATCTTGTCTTGGCTCCACCCGGACACATACCTTCATTGCATCTATCAACGCTATTGTCCTAGCATGGTTGACACATCATGTTGTATCGCACGATCCTCCGATGAGCTTAGCATACAAATCCTTGTTGGTTTGCCCCATCCTATTCAACTAGACATCCTTGGTTTTCCTAGCTTGCACGCTAGTACACTGTGATGTCTGTCTCATGGCCATTAGTCATGTGTTGGCCATCAAGGCTTCCAAAATGATATGGGCTCGCCATACACCCTTAGTCATGTATGTTTGGCATGCCTTCCATTACACCAAGTCCAATGGTGTTTCACATAGGGTCGTGGCAGACAACAATAGTGGGGCACTTATTTTTAGTACTTCACAATATGTTGCCATACATTCGTCATCAACATGGGTGGTTGTGATGTTGTCCTTAGGGAAAATTGATCACACATTTTGGGCCTAGTCACCATATATTTTAAGGAGATAAACATGGGTATCGATACAAATGGTTGAGCAAATACCCTCTAAGGACTTCATTCAATCTCTCCAATGATTATTAGCTCTCAATGCATGGGAAATCTCTCAAAGAAAAGTTGCTCCATCATTCCCAAATTCCATGCCATTTAAGTCATGGATATCCCCACCCCATAAATTCACCTTTACTTGTAGTGATTTTTAACCAAACATCAGCAAGTCTTTAACACACCTCATAGCTTGCGCCCCTTTTCTAGTGAGCATGATCATGGTATTCCCTTGATTCTTGGAAATCAACCCCCAAATTCATGTCCTTATCGAGACCCATTTTCTTAGAAGAATGAGATTGGATTATTCAATAACTATTGGGGTCAGTCATTTGTCCTAGTACTAGTCCTTATGCATTGCCAGTGTTCATGGTATTAAACAAACAAGGAAATTGGTGTATGTGCTCTAATTTTTGTGCTCTCAATAAACTGACTATTAAAGACGTTTCAAGTAATTTTTCCAGTAGGAATTAGCCATCAATATACATTGATAGAGGAATTTTTTCAGCGCACAATGATTTTAATAAAGATTTCCTCGCAAGATTTCTCCAAAAGTAACCCAATTTGTTTTTCCAAAACTATAACGATCAGCAAACTCGAATATAATGTTCGGTGGTCATAATAATTTTGAGAATTTGTAGATGGTAAAAGCACATTGTCTCAACCGAGGTCATCCTAATTGTTACGAGTAACATCGCACAGATATAATGAATTAGCGTCACATAATTTTCCTACACACATATATCATGAAGTGGTGTCACACAACTTTCCTATGAAGTTGGGTAGGATCGGATTAATTCCTTAAAGGCCCTTTAGATTTTGTTATGATCGATAATGATAAATAGATAAAAAAAAAACAGCCAAAAGAAGGTTAACACTTTTTCTACTTGCAAAAAACCAAGTCTACTGATATGGACCAGGATCGAACCCAACTACCATCAATCAATATGTGGGTAATTGAATAGAAGGAAATAGAAACCCAACAACCATCAATCAATTAGTGGGGTAATGGGATAGAAGGAAACAAAAACCCTACAACCATCAATTTGAGGAAACCAAAATATAAATCACCAATAAAACCTTACAATTGTGGGAATAGTAGAAAAGATAATGACCATCCCAATCTACAAACGTAAATAAATGACCATTTAAGTAAGGAACATATTGCTAAAGTTTTGTACATACGTATATGAGTCATGTGGATTTCCGAGAGAAAGTAATTAACATGAAATTCAGTCAAATTCATTTTAAAAGCCGACTAATTCTACCGATACGGAGCCAGATCGAACCCAACAACCATCAATCTATCTATGCGTAAGGTGGGTAAAGGCTATGTATTGAACCAAACAACCATCAATATATTTGTGGGTAAAGTGGGTAATGGCTCTGTATCAAACCCAACAGCCAACAACCATCGATCGATTTGTGGGTAATGCGGGTAATGGCTTCGTATCGAACCCAATAGCCAACAACCATCAATATATATGTAGGTATTGTGGGTAATGGATTCAAACCCAACAACCATCATTCTATCTATGGGTAATCAATTGATATTATTCATTTTGAATTAAACAACAGAGGTAACAGAGACTTGAACTTACATTAATCAGGGATAATAGGTTAGAGTTTCAATGTTTTTTTTTTCATTTTAATCAAGAGAGTAGGTACACATCAGTGTCATTCACCAAGGAGGATAGGTTTCCAAAGAGAAGAAACTATCATGATGCTAACACCACAAGCACGTTGAGCAAGCTATTCAAATTTTGAATCTAAGCAGACCCTGCTCCATAGAAAATGAAACTAGATGCGGCAAGCCTTGTTGACTATACCCTTGGGGATCCAGGACAATGTCATCCACTACACTGGGATAGCCTCTAGAATAGATTTGATCAGAATAAGCCTATCAGCCCTCGTCAGCGAGCGATGACACCACAGTTTCAGTCACTTGTCTAGTTTTTCCAGCAGCCGGGCCTAGTCCCGCTTTCGATAGTCATTAGGTTTTATAAAGAACCCTAGATAGTGTATAGCCTCTTCAAAAGCTATTATATGAAAAGGGAAAAGTTCTGATAAGACCCTTTCTTCCTCCGTGGATAAGAGATAGGGGATGACCATGGATTTTCCAACGTTAATGTTCATGCATGTTGATTTAGAGAAAATATTGAGAATATCATCTAAAGCACATAACTCCCTAACTCAGCCCGAACAAAACATGAAGATGTCATCAACAAAAAAAAAATGTGAGATGTGGAGGTTCTGTGCAAGTTGCGGCCCAATGAAATTGCCCATCCTTATCACCTCCTTCAGGGGATGGCTGAGACCCTCAACCACCAAAAGGAATAAAAGAGGTGACAGTGGGTAGCCTTGTCAAAGCCCATGCTCCGCATGGAAGAATGGTGAGGCCGCACCATTGATCAGAACCGAAAATGAGAAAGTGGTGATTTAGCTCAGGATCCATCTGATAAACGCAATATCAAAACCCAGATGCATTAAACACAAACAAAGATAAAGCGAGCTTACCTTGTCAAATGCCTTTGCCAGGTCAATTTTAAAAATGGCTCATTTTTAACAAACATTGTGCATACAAAGATCTACAAACACAAACACATAGAGTTACATAAAAAAATTTACAAACAAAAACACATAGAGTTGCATAAATGAAAAATCAAATAAAACAACAATTAAAAAAAATGTAAAATAATATAATGTAGATATATTATTTTAATAAATATTATTATTATTATTACATTAAAAATATAATTATATATTTAAGAGCTTTTCTTAGCTTTGAGATTTTAGAATCTCTACTAATAAGACCAACCATGGGAAGGTGACAGCTCATATGGCTTCAAAAACTATGCTTTGTTTGTTGTTACAACAAAGTGAATCTGTGTGCTTTGTTGTTGTTGTTACAACAAAGTTAATCTATGTGCTTTGTTGTTGTTGTTACAACAAAAAAGGTTGTTTAATTTTTAAATTTTTAGTGTACTTATTAAATTTAGTTTATTATAGTTATTAAGTTTATTTATAAAAGAAAAAAAAAGATTATTTCAATTGTAAATTAATTTTTTATTTATGTATTTATTAAGTTTAATTTATTATAGTTATTAAGTTAATTTATAAAGCGAGAAAAGATTATTTTAATTATAAATTAATTTTTTAGTTCTGTATTTATTAAGTTGATTTTATTACAGTTATGACATTATTTAATTGATAACAAGTTAAATAAAATGGATAAGGTAAATCATTTTTAAATTTGTCATTAAAAATAAATGAAAAATGAATTAAAATAACAATTAAAACAAATTAAAAAATAAAAATAAAAGAAAAAAATAAAATAATATAGTGCATATATATTATTATATCTCAAATAAACATATATATATATATATAACTTATATAGGCAATTTTAGACAAAGATCTACATATCTAACTACACAAAGTTGTATTCATACAATAATTTCATTTAACAAAGAGAGGGTTACATACAAAAAATATTATTTATTTAACAAACAAAATACATGGAGTTGCATACAAAAAAACATTATTCCAGTTACCATTAAAATCATCTCATCTACCAAACACATAGAATTACAGAATACGTTATTTCATCTAACAAACATACAAAAAACCATTAATTC
>LPNX010827649.1:107670-143863 GCA_001517045.1 Pseudotsuga menziesii | reverse complement strand
GTGGTGACAGTGGTCCCCAGCTCTAACTTGCCCCCAAGGACACACACAGCGGGTTGGAGACTTTCCCGTGTCATAAAGTGTGTATTAGGCGGCAACAAGTTGATTCGTTCAAATCTGTGTGGTCCCATGTCATCTACCTCTTTAACAAGATACAAGTATTATGTCACTTTCATCGATGACTTTTCCAGAAAGACCTAGATCTATTTCCTTAGAAGGAAGAGATCAAAGGAAGTATTGCTTCGGTTCCAAGAGTTCAAAGCTCTTGTGGAGAACCAGACAAGAAAGAAGATCAAGGTACTTCGGTCTGACAATGGGGGTGAGTATACTTCCCATGCATTCGATGAGTATTGTCGACAGGAGGGGATCAAGAGGCAGTTGACAGTTCCTTACACTCCACAACAAAATGGAGAACCATTCTATAGTGGGTGCAGCTAGAGCCATGCTGCATGATCAGAGTCTCCCTTTCTTTCTATGCGCAGAGGCCTGTAGCACTGTTGTTTATGTACTGAACAGGAGTCTGCACCGTGCATTGGGGTGCAAAACTCCTGAGGAGATGTTTACAGGGAAAGTGCCTAAGATAGGTCACTTTCGGATTTTTGGTTGCCTTACATACTCTCATGTCCCTTCTGAGAAGAGGACAAAGTTGGAGGCTACAGGTGAGCATGGTATTTTTGTTGGTTATGATGAGACATCGAAGGCTTTTCGCATATACCTTCCTGCGCAGATGAAAGTTGTGGTGAGAAAGGAGGTGAAGTTTGAGGAGAAAGCCTTCAGGAGGTCTCTAGATTCCAAGATGGAGGATCAGCAGAGTACTACACATGTGACAGCTTAGAGTTCAGCAAGTCAGAGTTCAGGGTCACCGGTTTCAGGTGTGACTGGGTCACAGGTTACAGGTTCTTTAGTTACAGGGGCTCAGTCTACGAGTACTTCTGGTACAGGGACAGGTTCACAGGTGACACCTTCAGGTGATTCAAGTTCTAGCGGTACAAGATCAGGTTCAAAAGTGACACCTTCAGGTGATTCGAGTTCTAGTGGTACAGGATTAGGTTCACTAGGGACAGGTTCTCAGGTTGTTAGTACTTCTTCAGGGAGACAGGTATCTGATGAGGAGGTAGAGGAGAGTCTGAGACAGGATGCTTCCTCCAAGAAGAGAAAGGCAAGTTAGCTTAAGGAGTTGATGAAGGAAGTAGAGGAGTCAATGGGACCACCCAAGAGGGAGGTCAGAGAGAGTAGGGCACCTGAGAGATTTTCCAGCTATATGGCATAGGTGACTAGCTTGCATGACACCGTTCCCGATACTTATGAGGAGCCTTTTGCACACCAGGTTTGGAGAGGTGCCATGATGGAGGAGTACAACTCCATCATGAAGAATGGGGTGTGGGAAGTAGTTCCGAGACCAAAAGGGAAGTCAATTGTGACTTCCAAATGGCTTTACAAGATAAAGCATGTTGCAGATGGCAATATTGAGAAGTTCAAAGCTCGTTTTGTTGCACGTGGTTTCTCATAGATCGAGGGAGTTGACTATGATGAGACATTTGCACCGGTGGCCAGATTTTCTTTTATCAGGGCAGTGATCTCCATCGTGGCAGAGATGGGTTGGAAGATCCATCAGATGGATGTGAAAACCGCTTTTCTCAATGGTTCTCTACAGAAGGAGGTGTATATGGAGCAGCCACAGGGCTTTGAGGTGTGTGAGAGAAATTCTCATGTTTGCAGGCTGAAAAAGGACTTGTATGGTCTAAAGCAAACCCCTCGGGCTTGGTATTCTAGGATCGATTCTTACTTGCTTTCGATTGGGTTTCAGAAGAGTGAAGCGGATCCCAACCAATACTACATTGTGATTGGTAGTGTTCCACTTATTCTTCTGTTGTATGTTGATGACTTGTTCATTACTAGGGGAGAGCACCTAATTGATGCATGCAAGAAGGATCTTGCTTCAGACTTCGAGATGACAGACCTTGGACTGATGCATTATTACTTGGGGATGGAGGTTTGGCATGAGGATGGACATGTTTTCCTGGAGCAAGGAAAATATGCTGCACATGTTCTAAAGAGATTTCAGATGACTGATTGCAAACCTATGTCTACACCCATGATCACCAACTGGGCGAAACTTCATGCTTCAGAGGGAGAGTTGGTGGACCCTACTTTGTATCGTTAGTTGATTGGTTCGTTGATGTATTTGGTCAACACCAGACCAGATATGAGTTTTGCAGTGAACACTCTCAGTCAATTCATGGTGGAGCCCAGGAGAGTGCATTGGACTGCTGCAAAACACATATTGAGATATCTTGCAGGTACAGCTGATTATGGATTGGATTATAGGAGATCTGGTGGAGTGGGATTGGTTGGCTATACAGATTCAAATTGGGCAGGTAGTGTTTCAGACCAGAAGAGCACTTCCGGTTGTTGCTTCAGCTTGGGTTCGACAATTGTGTCGTCGTTCAGCAGGATGCAAAATTCCATTGCATTAAGTTCTGCTGAGGCTGAATATATGGCATTCAGTCAAGCCAGTTGTGAGGCCTTGTGGCTTCTCAAGCTGATGGTGGATTTATTTGATTTGGAGCTGAGTCCTACAGTTATATAGTGTGATAATCAAAGTTGCATCAAGCGCTCTGAGAATCCAGTATTTCATGACAGGTCGAAGCACATAGAGATCAAATATCACTTTATCATAGACTATGTTCAGAGAGGGGTTGTT
Organism: Pseudotsuga menziesii; assembly: GCA_001517045.1. Lineage (NCBI taxonomy): Eukaryota > Viridiplantae > Streptophyta > Pinopsida > Pinales > Pinaceae > Pseudotsuga > Pseudotsuga menziesii. Next base: position 141,162 of record LPNX010827649.1, on the reverse strand, counting down.
CGATTGCAATATGTTTCAACAAATGAGCAGGTGGCTGACATTCTCATGAAGGCTTTGGGTAGAGGGAAGCATGTCTATTTCAGAGATAAGTTGAGAGTGGTGAAAACACTTTCCTTAGTAAGAGGGAGTGTTGAAAAGTTACCTAGGAAGTGTTTGTCCACCTAGACTTGCCTTGGGGTGGACAAAGACACTTAAATGTAGTGACTCCTAGTCTTGTGCATTTAATAAAGTGTGATGCACTTTATAATTTTAAAGTGACTTTATTAAAAAGGCTAAGTTTATGATTTTCCCAAATTCACATTTAAAATAAAGTTAAGTGAGTGATTAAATAGAAAGAGGTTGCTCTAACTTTATTAAATGACATAAGGTGCACTAAATGTCATTTAATTAATATTTAATGGAGCATTTAATGTGAATCCTTCATCTAATCTAATCTTGACCATTAGATTGACAGGGAAGTTACCATGAACAAAAAGGACTAGGGCAAGGCAAAAGTTCATTCGTTGTGATCATTTCCAAAAGAGATTTTTGGAGAGAGAGAGAAAAAGACAAATGAGGGTTTGAAAAGATTTTGAACCAGAAGAGAGAAATTGCAGAAATTGAAGAAACATTTGCAGGGCACATTTTCCAAGGCAGGCATTAATTTCGAGAAAAACAGGACACATTTTCTTAGAAATTTCGTACATCATTTAATGTTGTAAGTTGCAGACCGTACAGGTTCAGAAATCAAGGAAAAGGATAGTCATACAATGCAAAGAAATCGAGACAATTTCCTTGCATAGAAATCTAGAAATTGTAGACCATACAGCCTGCACGTGTGAGGTCGTACAACACGTTTTTTGAGGTGTTGGTTTCGGTGATGTTCAGCAATCCGTACAATAGTTGTTTGGCACAAGTACAATTGTGTGATTTTTGTAAATTTTGCCTGAAGAAAATAAAATCTCTCACTCAGAAACAACTTTTCCCTTAGGGGTTTTATCCTAGACCATTGGTCAAAAACAACTGTGTCAATTTCATGTGTGTTTCTTTGCCTAAAATTTTCTGAGTTTGAATTTCTTGGTAGAAACGAAAATTTCTGAATTGTTTAAATTTGAGAAAAAGAACCTTGTGTTTCAGTCAAGTCAAATTTTGTTTAAAATTTGTGCATTGAAGGGTTGGGCATTAAACCATGCAGAGAAGCCAAAAGGCTTGAAACCGGGTTGGGGTTCTTTCAAAAACCTTCATTTGCATCATTAATGAATTCTTCTTTTCCTATCAGGAACAGGTCAGCGACATATAACAGGAGTATCATTGGTCTTCCGCCTTCAACCTTGAAGTAAAGGTTGGAATCCGCTTTACTCTCAGCAAAGCCTAGAGCCATCAGTAAGTTGTCCATCCTGTCGTACATGTTGAACCTGAGGATCTTCTACAGTCACTCCCTCTGAAGAGGAGCATCATTCTCCCTCTGCCTTTCGTACTCTATGTAATGAAACATTCTGTAATGGAGTGACAAGTAGCTTCCTCTGCTACTAATATTCTATGCATCCATCTAGGGTCACTGGATACCAAGATCCTCTATCTTGAACTTTGTTGAAAAGTTCTTCTCGCACCCATCTGTAAGCTTGTCTTCCTCTATAGGCTTTCATCTTCAACCTTGTAGCAAAGGTTAAGATCTTCATCACTCTAGGTGATCTTCAAGCTCCTTATGTAACTGTATGTTCTATCCCATGGGTGCCTTCTGAGCTCGTACAATGCCTTCTTTAATTTGCACACATGAGTTTGCCTGTCATGTGTCTCAACTCCTAGTGGTTGTTCTATGTGCACTTCAACCTTGACTACACCATTCAAGAATGTTGTCTTGATGTCAGCTAGTGCATCTCCCATCTCATACCTACACATATGGATCTATTGAAGTGTACCTCGCAACTGGTGTAAATGTCTCCTCGTAGTCTATGCCTTCTTTCTGTGAGAAGCCTCATGCTACAAATCTTGCCTTGTATCCCATGATGCTGCCATCTACTGTATGCTAGATATTGTAGATCCATATGGAAGACACTATGGACTTCCCTTCAGGTCTCGACACCGCATCCTAGACATCATTCTTCTTGAACTGGTACTCTTTGATCACAGTCTCCTTCCCTTTCTTCTTGGCTACTTTTTCATAGCTGGAAGGCTCTGCATCAATGATGTCACTCAACAGTGTCACATAACGGGAGTGTGTCTGAGGCCTCTTGATTTCTTTGGAAGTCTCGTCATACTATTCTTCATCTTGGACTATTTCTTTGGACTATTTCTCATGCCCAAGTTGGTCTTCATCTCTCGAGGTGGATCTAACGTTCTCTTCATATTCTTTTGAAGCTCTTTCTTGTTCTTCGGAATGATCAAGAAGTCAAGTTCAGTTGCATGATTAGAAGCATTTCATAATTTCCAAAACATATTAATAGTGACAAATATATGTCACAAAGCCATGCAAATATTTTAGCCAATGCTATAACATTCATTCATATCCCATACACATACAATAACTTTTAGATTCCTTCCACCCCAATGTTATTAAGAGTATGTACTACTCCTAATATGCCAGCAAATAGGTTTCAATCTAGATAAGTAGTAATGGAATGTTGTACAACATCATTGACTTCTTACCCATTATATGCAATTCAATAGTATAAATGCAAATACTCAAACATCAACTGAATATAAACAAATGCATAACTAAACAATATCATGAAATGACAATTGAATACTTATATTTCTTTGTTTCGTGGGTAGACTCCTTGAGCCTTCAGCTTCATCATCTTCTTCATTCATAACAGCATCATTTCTTATCCAAATGCTAAGATGGATAATAGGTTCTTCAAAAATTGAGTCCTTCATATTCATCATCGCTTGAGAGATCTTCTTTGAATCATGAGAGCTTGATCTTCAGTTGCTCCCATCTTCTCTTCTCTTATTATGAGTCAAGTATCTTCTTGTATGCACTCTTCCCAGAGTCTGCTAAAGGCAATCATTTCCTTCTGGCACACATTCCTCGAATGAATGAATCCCATGATCTTGGGAGGCCATTCAAGGTGGTTATAACAATCTCTTATTCTACTTCGATTACTTCATCATAGCATTGAACACTTCCTTTTGGTGTCTTCAAGGATGACACATGAGGGATGAGATGATCTTTATTAGAATCTGCAATGATTCTCTTGGCTCTAGCCTTAGCCTCATCTCTCTCTAGCTCTTAGAACTTCCTTACTAAAATACTGATCCAAGTCATTTTCTTCAAGGATCACGGAGGTCCTATACTTCCATACTCTAAAGTTGTCAGCTTCACCAAGCTTGTCATCAAGCTGGGTGTGATTAGTCATTTTAAAATGAGAACCTCAAATGTAAATAGCAAAAATTTAGATCTTATCGATTTGAGGTGTCCGACCTGGTTCCGGAGTTGGTTGATCTAGGGTTCGTCAAAGAAACCCTAATTTTTCAAACTTGGAATTTCAAACTTCTGATTGGACAAACAAAATTGACCTCTTCAAGGCGAGCTGTCCAATGTACTTCTTTTCTAAAAACAGTGGTGGGAAGCTCCCGGAACAGTAAGCCCTAGTTTTCCAATTTCTTCTGCATAAATGTCTAAAATTGATTCTGATGTATCTCCGAAATTTCGGATCCTTACAGTCTGAAACTTCTCAATGAGATAGCCCGATATGTCTTCTTTCCAACCCCACAGGTTAGAGCAGAAATGGACTCTCCAAGTGGGACTTATTCTGATTTTCCCAAGGTGATTGTTTTGGAGACTATTCAGCATAGCAAACTTGTACGAACTACCACGTGTCACTGTTTTACATTCTAGGTCTGAAAAGTGTACCACAGAAACTACAGTTCGTGCCCTACCTGCAACATCTTGCGAAATTTTGTTTGGACCTTCCTAGCCCGAGATATAGCAAATCTCCCTAGGTCACCTATTTATGACTGTATTCTGGAGGAGGCTGGAACCCTGATTTGGAGGAACCATATCTCCTGAAGTATAGCAAATCTGAGGCTGAAACGTTTACACAAGGTACAACAAGAATTTCTCTTCGGCCTGTAAACATTTCGGCTTCTGATCCTTCTCCAATCTCGCGTTATAGCAAGAGTTCTAGAATGACTAAATTCAGTCTTCTAGGGGTTTCAAGCATGAAACCCTAATTTCCATTAGCTGCCACTGTAGCTGTATTTTGGTTACACATTGAAACTTCTATGATTCAGAAACCGCTACCACCAACAAATGCGCCCTAGCGAGGCGAGTTAGCCTAGCCCTCCTTGCTTGATGATTTGTGGAGAGAACACCTTCAACTAGGAAGCCCTAGTTCCCGCAGCTGCATAGTGCCTTCTTTCAGAGAGGCTCTGATTCCATGTTAGAATTTCTTAAGATCTGACTAGATTATCTAGGATCTTTATCTGAAAGAATTACAAGTACAACAAAATGCATAAGATATAAAAGATACACAAGACACAAAGACTTTCATCGGGGAAACCCTAAAGGAGAAAACCCGGCAAACTTCTTCAAAATAGTAAGATGATCAAAAGCAATAATAAGAAATGTTCAGCAGCTATCTTTCTCTCCTCCTCTGACTGTCTCTCTCTCTCTCTCATGCGCCTCAGAGAGTGTGTGAGGTGTGTATAAATGAGGGAGAGCGCTTCCCTATTTATACCCTTTCAAGTCACTAACCAAATATAAGACTCGAGCCTATATGTCATCTCACATAGGGCCCACTTCTCCTAGAGAGACCACAATTACATATTACATGATGTTACACTGGGGACTATTGCCCCGATTTACAACGGAGGTTGTACCTCAAGGTCTAGACACAATTTAGACATCCCGTAAAGGGGTAACACATCCCCAATGGGGGTACAACAACATACAATGATAAAATACATCAAAATATCTTCTGAAGTTACAAATACATCAACACTAAAGTGATAGGGATTGGTCATCCCGCAAAGAGATCATGTGTACTACAGATAGCATGGCAACAAAGGATCAAGTAAATCGAAGTGCGGCTGCAAAGGATCAAGAAGATCAAAGTGCTGCTACAAAGGATCGAAAGGATCGAGGTGTTGTTGTTACAAAGGATCGAGAAGATAGAAGTGCTGCTACAAATCATCAGAAGATCGAAGTGCTGCTACGAAGGATCGAAAGATTGAAGTGTTGCCACAAAAGGATCAAGTGATCGTGTGATGCAGAAGATGAAGACATTGAAGAGTAACTGTTCCAGTTACTGATTCTGAAAACTTCCTATGACATATAGATGTATTACCTCGATACTGTTGAAGATACTCTCTCTCGTTACTCCTATAGTCTATGATGATGTTGTCAGTAGAATAACCTTCTCGTTAAGCGGGAGTGTTGAAATATTGTAACTTCAAAGGATATTCTAAATGTATTTTACTGATGTAACCCAAGGGAGATGTTATTACTCCTCCGTCGGGGTGTTACTATTGTAATTGGTCATCATAGAATCATGAGGTAAAGCCTCCATTGTGAGTCGGGTCATTAGTACCCTAATAAATAATATAAAATATTGTTTTGAGTCTTCCTAGGTGAAGTCAACGCAGTAAGTTAAGTGAGGCCGACTTGTCTAGAGTAAAAGTAAGAGACACATTGTGTATAAATAGAAGTGTTGTGTTCCTCATTACAACACAGACTCACTCACCTGTGTAGCACATAAGAGAGAGAGAGACAGAACACCAAGGAGGAGAATACATGTTTTGGGGTTATATCTTATACATCTTATACAGAGGAAGTTTTGTTGGGTTTTCTTTCCCTTGAGGGTTTGCCAAGATAAATATTGTGTCTATCTTATGATTGTGTTTCTTTCAATGATTCTACATATGCTACTGTTGTGAATTTGGATTGAACAATAATGATATCTAGTCTAGCATATGAAATCTTAACACAATCCATTCTGGGTAGCATATTTTTGCGTGGAGGAAGATCGTGATTCCTAGCTGACCATTTTTGGGGACATATTGTGAATATAAATATCTATACATGTGAAATCTGGATTGTGTGCGCTCCGAATAATCTAAGGTATGGTCTTGCTCTGAAGCTGATTATGAGCATTATTAGAGACATAGGGCATCACTGACTTGAGAGTATATTTGATTCACTAAGATTGGTTCTTGCACAAAATTGAAAATATAATAATGTAAACGGACGGACAAGGCTGTAGAACGTATAAAATCAATACGCAGAAAAACATATGCATCACAAAATAAAAATAAGAGACTGGTCTCCCTTAAAAAAGTAGGGAAGCAATGAAGTTTGAGCCGCAGGGAGCCACCAAAAGAAGGGCACAGTGTTCATGCAAGAATATAACTCAATGTGAATACCTTCTAGTTGGTTGAACTGAATAGCTTTGTCAAGCAATCCAACAGCACCAGGTCTTGTAGCAAAGTACCCAAATCGAGGGTCGTATAAGGCAGAGTGGATAAATTCCCGAACCTGCGCAATGTATATTATTTCAATAAAGACTCGTGTACTTTGTAGTGAAGTTTTCAATAAAAATCTCAAAATATAAAGAACACATTTAAACATGCCAAACACATTACTTACTAGGATTGGCCGATCTTTGATGATATCTGCTGGTGTCCGATAATATGCCACTGCATACTTGAAGACCGACCAACCTTTACTTCCTGATTGCCAATCTAGAATAGCAAATTTTACTTATTAACAATAAAGGTGAAAAAAATAAAATCGTTCAATGGAAATTTCAGTTCTTGAATCAGCGAAAACTCTGCAGGTGAGTCCAGTTCTGTAATGATGCTTCATTTAATTTTAGAGAGATATCTGGATGATAGTTTTAGCCATTAGGGAAATGTAGTATTATAAACAATGGGGTTTGACGCCCGTATTTGCAGACTTGTCAACAGCGATAAGATAAAAATGATGATATCTTGGTTAGTGGAGAGAGAGCTACCAAGTGTACGTGTAGCTCCAAGTAGCAATCGACGAAGAGCCATGCCTGGCGCTCAAACTCGTACCTCCAAATACAAAAATAACCCGATCAACCTAGTCAATAGGTTCAGTCGAATATGAACTCAAGTTTTTTATATAATAATTAATAATAAAATTATGTATATTAAAAAAATCGGGCAGGTCATACTCTCTCCCACTTTTGGGAAAGTTTACACGGGTGAGATTGTTAAAAAGGAAAAATAGGGGTATTCAATGAAGTGAGAGGGTTTATAACATGGTATATTATATATAATATGGAAAGGTAGAGCATAAGAATGTAATTTGGGTTGTTGAGAAGAATGATTGTTATTTTTTTTTATTGAGGTTCAATTTTTGTAAGTGATATGATGCTTTTGTTGAGCCCCTATGTATTAAGTATATAATGATTAAGTGGATTATGTAATTTTGGCCGTATTTTGATTCTTTTAAATAACAAGTGTTGGCATATTTCTCGGTAGATATAGCACTTCAGTGAACCACCATTGAAAAATAGAATGTAAAAGTGGCATGAAAGTATGAAGGTTGTATAAGGGTTTAATAGTTAAAATTGGCATAAGGAAAATATGGGATATTTGTAACAAAAGTAAAGAGGTGTATGGGAGTATGGAGATTGTAATAAGAGCATGTATGGGTACAGAAAGAATATGAGGTATTTGGCATGGAAGTAATTCTAACTTAATTAAGCATTTGACTAGAGCGTTCTAGAATTTTAGTGATGTTCCTTAAGAAGGTTTAAAATGTGTATTGTTACAATATGCTTTTTAAAACCATTTATGCATCAAAAAAAAAAACTAGACCAAAAAGGCAGTCAACCAAAAAATACATAAAATATTCAAATTTTGAAAAAGACATACTTATCCATGTGCAACCATGTGAATCCAAACCATTATACACAAATATGCAAAGTTTCTCATGTATATAGCAAGTAAGGGTGCAATAACTAAAATAACATTGAGTGAAATCCATATCTAACCCAAAATACATAAACAAAAAGGCTGTAAATGGCCTCTAGAATCCCAAAAAAATTATGCTACAACAAATAACTACATATCATCGAAATCATTGCCTATATAGGGATCATATTCATCAACAGCACCTTGTGTCCCTCTCCTCTAGGCTCTAGCCCTTGCCTCTAGCTCGAATCTTGAAGTTGATCCTCCAAGGACATGTCAACACTTTACATCTTTTATGGAACTTCCTAATCTAGCTGTTAAAATAAGGTAGAAAAAGCTTCTCATGCTTAATAAATAATCGTGCTTGAGTGAAGGGTACATTTTTATTAAGGTCATGATAAAGGAGTTCAATAATCGGCGCCACCAACATGAAGGTACATAGAGCAGTTAATCTGTTTAATAAAAATTTTAGTCACAAACCCTCATACATGATATAATCCAATGGAAATGTTGCAATCTTGAAATCCTGAAAACTATTTAGTTTGTTGAATTCTTAATGGAATCTAAAATTCTATTTTTTTCATATGAAGTCTGATGAGATTGGAACCACTCTCCAACATCCTGAAACAATTAATGGTAATGTTAAAAATTTAAGTCGAAGGATAGAAAATGAAAGATAAGGAGAATATTACCATTTAATGTTATTGATGATAACTAGGGTTCAGCTTTTTTTATAGAAATTTCATGTCTAAAGCCATGGTGTATGGACTTATACAAAACCAATCAATCCATACAAAATCGATTGGTTCGGGCATTTCTGTCCAGTTTCGTACGAAACTGGACGGTTCAATATGGAATCAGTCATCTCTTGTCCAAAACGCTGACGCATACTAGAAAATGCCCAAAACTGGTCAAACCGATCAATTTTTTCCGTTACAGTCAAGTTCCAATAATATTGATTCTTATAGACAAAAGTCAAGCTTAGATTATATGTTAATAGTTATCGTTTTGTCATATGGTTTTGACTCAAGTGGTTGTGGGATGGAGTGTTATCTACCCCACACAAGTTATATTCATGTAAGTGACATGTTGAGCTCATAATGAGTATATTGTTGTAACAACTTGAAGCCCTATTGTTGATTGGTCGTATGCCCTATAAAATCTAGAGTTTGAAGTGCCTAGGGGTTTTGCTTAGGATATTTACCTAGAAAAAAAATGTTAATAATCTCAGTTTGCGACAAAATGTTTGCTTGAAAATTTCATAATCTATTTAAAAGATGGAATAGCTCAATTCAAAAATGTTGAAATTCATCATAACAATGGATGATTGATAGATTTTTTGGCTCCAAGAAGATTTTGAATCCATTGAAGTGTCTTCGGCTCTAGTTGCCTGGGAGGGCTAGGTTTTGCAGGATCGTGAAACCTCTCCTTTCCTTGATCTACTATTTGATAGCTTCAAGATCTGAATCCGTTGATGAGAGAAGAGCTTCGGTTCTGGCTTGTCCTTTGGAGGAGTTCTTGATTCGTGAGTTGTTGTTGGAAGGATCCACCAAGTGGTTGCGACCTTGGATTTGCAGACTCAAGCCTATCATCGTTTATTTTCATTCATAGATCCATCGTGGTGCTAAACTGCTTCGACATTTTTCCCCTGACAAGTTGGGATGGGTTTTTGAAGGAAGATCTTGCCTCATTTTGAAGAACTGCGGACTCCAAGAAGTGTCTTATTTTCTTTTCGTTGGTTCATAGTCGACTTGTCTAGTTCTCCCTCGTGGAGTTTGCTGGTAGTTTTATGTGGCTGATGTGCAGGGCTCATCTCAGCTTTGTGCCTTGCGGCTTATCCTTAGATATTTGTTGAGGTTGCTAGCCTTTGCAGGTCGCGGTCTGAGTTTCAACTATGTCAGTATTCTGCAGTCTATCCTGGTGAGGCTTTCTCAAGAGTCAGGCAATTGCCCTGGTGGTTTTCTCATGGAAGCGGGAAGGGATCCTCCTCTGCCTCTTCCTCCGGATCTTGAAGCATTCAAGAAATTGATTGCTTCCTGTGGGAAGAAGAAGGGGGGGCCTTTGCATAAATTTGTTAAGAAAGTTGACATTCCCTCAGTGGAACTTCCTGTAGAACGGACATGCCGATCGGCTCTACACCTTGCTGAGCGCAGGCTTATTGGAAAATTCACAGGGCTTTGGCCATCTCCAAAGGCTATTGATGGATGGATGCAGAGAAATTGGAGACCCTTAGTAACTGAAGGAATTAGAAGCCACTTTGTAGGAAGAGGGTACTATGTTTTTTTTTTACTCTGCAAAGGATCGTGACCTCATCTTTTGAAATAGTCCATACGTTATGGGCCCTCAGGGGCTTTACTTGAACAAATGGAGTCCAGATTTCGACCCTTTAGAAGATGTTCCGTTGACAGTCCGTGTTTGGGTAAGACTCCCTCATTTACCCTTGCATTGTTGGAGTTCAGAATCCCTTGAATCCATTGGAAACAAGCTTGGTAAATACATCGATAGGGCAGAAAGGAAAGACCAATATTCATGTGCAAGATTTTGTGTTGAAGTTGATTTGGAAATAGGTCTGCCTAAGGCAGTCAACCTAACAGTAGGTAAATGGTCTCATATCCATGAGTTAGACTATGAAAATTTTCCATTCAAGTGTCGTTTCTGTCATGACTATGGTCATTTTGCCTGAAACTACAAAAAAAATTCAGAAGATGATCTTGAAAAAGAAAACTCCCAGTGGACACAAATTCAGAAATCAGGTCAATCTAATCAGGTTAAAAGAAAGATTGGAAACGAAGGAAAGGCTAAGATTGGAGTTCAAGCTAATGGGAAGAATGTTCAGGCTATAAAAAATCCAAATACAGCTTCTAATAAATTTGTTGTTTTGAGCTCCGCATAGGATTTTTCTATGTTAGAAGAAGGTGAATTGCATCATGTACAGGATGATCAAGTTGAAGCAAATATAGCAAATCATAATAATTCTTCTATTAATTTTGGTGCTTTGAACTTCGCTTTAAGACCTTGTTTTTTTAGAAGAAGGTGAAATGCATCATTCAATAGCACGGGATGATGTACCTGAAGCAATCACAGGACTAATGGATCTAACTGGAGCAGTTTGCTCAAACTTACCCAGAGTTGGTGAATTCTTGCATCAAAATATTCCTTCCCCAAACGGAGCTAAATATTCTCCTTCATATGCAAAAATTGCTAAGAAGAAACCACTTGATAGCTCAGGCTCTTCTAAAGATGATTCTATTGAGAAACTCTCCAAAAAGGCAGGCGGGAAGTCTCGAAAGGAGGATAGAGAAGAAGAGGCTGAGAGACTGAAGATGCAGGGAAGCCAGTCCACTATCAAAATGTCATATGGCATGAGCAAGCGAACAACACCTCTAAAGGGAGCGATTACTCCCTCTCACCCAAGTAAGTAATGCAGATTGTCTCTTGGAATTGCAGGGGATTGGGGAACCCAATCAAAGCTAAAGCAGTTAAAGATTTAATGAGAATGGAAAGTTGTGATATTCTCTTGCTGCAAGAGACCAAGATTGATGAAGATTCGCTTCTTCTCCTAAGCAAATCTAAATGGAAATTGAATGATGGTAAGGCTATTAGCGCTAGAGGAACCTCTGGGGGTCTCGCTACTCTTTGGCACCAAGAGAATTTTCATCTTAAAAGATGGTTTGTAACTCAACACTGGATATTTACAAAACTATTTCACACCTCTAGTAAGACCTCTTTGGCTCTGTTCAATCTCTATGTACCTGTTAACTTTAATGAAAAGAAAGAATGTTGAAAATCATTATCAGATTTCTTAGATGTCAATTCTCCTTCAAATTCTATAATAGTAGGGTATCTCAACATAACGTTAGCCCCGAATGAAAAAAAAAGGTGGAGCTATTGGCAAGGATTATTTTCAAGACTCACTTGAGTCATTGATTCAAGCCTGGTATCTAATCGATTTTAGACCAAAGAAAGGCTGATATACCTGGTCAAATAATAGAATTGGGGTAGCCAACATTGCTACACGGCTTGACAGAATTTTGGTTAACAGCTCGGTGATGGATGGGAACTTTGTAATTTCCTCTAAAATCTTGCCCAAACTCTCATTCGATCATCATCCCATTTCTTTGGTGATTGAAAAGGAGGATGACCTCGGTCCAATTCCATTTCGTTTTAGCCCTTTATGGATCGAAAGAGATGGTTTCTTTGACATTGTGTGTTAAGCATGGATGTCGTATGTTGTTGGGTCTCCCAGTTACGTACGGGAGCATAAACTTTAAAAAACCAAGTATGTTCTTATAAATTGGATAAAAACACCCCAAATCACTCCCACTAGCAACAGACAGGCAAAAGTTACTGAGTTAGCTGAGTTCCAATTTGAAATGGAAGAACGAGATAACACCAAATCTCAGCTTGTGCTTGAGTAGTCTGCTCAATTCAATACTTCACAATCTTTCAGACAGGAAGAGGAATTCCTAAGGCTGAAATCTCGAAGTCTATGGCTGTAGGCGGGAGACTAAAACACAGTCTTCTTCCATCGCCAATGTAGTTCTAGATTGCCAAGAAATCATATCTCTGAAATTTCCTTAGATGATGGGGAAATTATCAAAGGCCATGTTCAATTAAAGCAAGCTGCAAGAACTCATTTTCAGCTCTTGTTTCAAGAGGACAATCTCTCTGCTGATGAGGTGTCTGTATATTTTTTGGACAACACTCCTTCTCTTGCCAGCTCATAGGATAACAAAAATCTATTGGAACCATTCTCTGAACATGAAGTTTTGGAGGTCATTTGGGCAATGGAGACAGATAAAGCTCCTGGGCCGAATGGGTTTTATTTTCACTTTTATAGAGCATGTTGGACTATAATCAAATCAGACTTGATCCGCATGGTATCAGCCTTTCATAAAAAAAGTCTAAAGTTGGAGGGTGTACTAACTCCACCTTCCTTGCTCTAATCCCTAAGGAAGCTAATCCTTCTTCTTTTGACAGGTTTATACCTATTTCACTGTGTCATGCCTCTTACAATATTCTTTCCAAAGTTTTAGCTAATAGATTCAAGCCTTTGCTAGGTAAGTTGATCTATCCTCTCCAAGGGGTTTTGTAAAAGGCAGGCACTTAGAGGATAATGTAATTCATCTTCAAGAAGCCCTTCATTCAAGTTTCCAAAGAAACAAGAAAGGAATGCTTATCAAACTTGATATGAAGAACACCTTTGATGAAGTAAAGCTCGGGCCTTTCTCTATCGTGTCCTTTTCACTTTTGGTTTCAACCTAGAGTTTGTTAATTTGATAAAAGCATGCACATATAGTCTGTGGATTGCACCTCTAGTCAACGGTAGACCAACACAAATTTTCCAAGCTTCAAGAGGTCTTCGCGAAGGGTGTCCGCTATCACCTTTTTTATACATCTTGATGGTTGAAACTCTCAGCAAAAAACTAACAGTTGAGAAGGAAGTAGGCTACATTCCTGGAATAAAGATTGCAAGGGGGTGGACCCAATAAACCATGCTCTCTTTGCTGACGATTCTCTTCTTCTTGGAGGGGCCTCATTAACGATTGCCCAGGCCTTCAAAAACATACTTCAAAATTACTGCCTTATTTCAGGAGCTCTGATCAATAACAAAAAAAGTGTTGTTTATGGATGGAATGTAGATCATGCTTCTTTTTTTCGAATTGCTAATTCCTTGGGATTCCCTGATTTTGATAAGTGGGAGAAGATAAAATATTTGGGGCTGCCATTAACTCTCGGTTCTAGTCCTCCATCCCTTTGGCTCGATGTTTTAACTAAGATCAAAGCCAAAATAGTTTATTGGGGTGGTTAGTGGCTAACCAAGGCCGAGAAATTGATTTTGATAAAGGCAGTTCTTTTAGCCCTTCCCATTTTTCAATCTTCCTTGCTTGTTGCCCCGAAGTCTATTTCATCTCAGATTTCCAAAATTCTGCGAGATTTTCTATGGAATGGTGGAAAAGGCAATCAGACTAATATACACATAGTAAGTTGGGACATTCTTAAAATACCTATTCCTGAGGGTGGACTTCAAATCCGTGACCCTGGTCTGGCTAATCTGGCATTGGGAGTAAAACTTCTTTGGCAACTATATGCGGATAAAAATCACCTGTCAGCAATGTTTTTAGGATGAAATACCTAAAGGGCGTCTCCTTGAGAAATTTAACAACTTCCTCTTCTCCTACAGGTACAACTATCTGGAATCTATGTAGAAAAGGAATTGATAAATTCAATCAACAACTTAATCGAATTCCAGGTAACGGGAAGAAGATTCATTTGTGGGAGGATAAAATCTCAGGCAATTCTCCCCTCTCCTCTGTAATTATGTTAGATGAGATTAAGCCCTGGCTAATGAACAAAGGATTGATCCGGTTGGAGGATGTTTGCTCTAGGGATAGTGATGGCAACTGGGCATATTGGTCTTTTCCTGAGCTTCTTGACCATCTTATCTCCCAAAAAAAACTTTTGCTCTCTGCTCTAATAGGTCTAGCTCTTGTCCATAGTTCTTAAAAAGAGAAATGGGGATGGGGCATTATAGGAACCTATTCATCAGCTAAAGGCTATCTTGAATTACAACAGACCCTGCATGATTCATGTCTTTCTCCTGCTATATGGAAATCGGGTTGGTCTTCTTTCTGCATACCCAAAATTAATTTTTTCTCTTGCATGGTCCTGCACAACACGGTGTTGACAGGTCAAAACCCGGTAAAATGTGGCTTCCATGGTCCCTTCCGATGTTGTTTTTACACCTCAGCGTTTGAAGATGTCGACCACCTATTCATTGAATGTGATTTCTCAAAATCAATTTGGGATATTTTCCTCCACGGCCTTAACTGCCCCATCCCTGCCCAATCTGCGATTGTTCCTCTCTATCAGCAATGGATAGATCGGAGCCCAGCTTCTCGTGGAGGCAATAAATATTGGTTTAATCTCTGGAAACAAATCCCAAAAGTCATTTAGTGGAACCTTTGGAATTCTAGAAACAATTTGATTTTCAACAACCTGTTAGTTACTCCTCAAATCGTGGATCAAAAGATCAAAAGGCACTTTGTTGAATCGGCTTATCAACTAACGTCCCCTTCCACACTGTCTTCAGAAATTTCAAATTGGATTGGCTCTACTCTGATTATTCTGTCAAAAAAGGTCTATATCAAACTAACTTGCTCTCCCTCTTGGCGAATTCGTGACAGTGTCGTTGACTTTAACTCTTGGTGGACTAGTTCTTCTTCAACAACTATTTTTTTTATGGAGCATTTAAGGGAAACCCTGGAGTTTCAGGACTTGGGGGTCTAATGTTCTCTTCAGATAAGTTGATCAAATCTAGTTTTAGTTGGGGCCTTGGTTTCACGACGAACAACCAAGCTGAAAGTTATGGCCTCCTCAAGGCGTGCCAAATCGCTAAGGTGCTTAGCTTAAAGTCAATTCAAATTTTCGGTGATTCTGAGCTTTTGATCAAAACATTAAATTCAGTAAATCATTTTTATAATTCTGATTTAAACAACATTTTACAGAGAGTTCGGAATCTTTTTAAAGATTTTGAAAGGGTTCGATCTTTTCACATCCTTCGGGAGTTCAACAATTTGGCAAATGATTTGGCAAATAAGGATTTCCAGCTGGCTCAAGGTCTCCTTAGCATTAATGGAAAACCTAGTTGTTATCATTCTATTCCTTAAGTGTAACTACACAAGTTGTAATTAGTCTCTCTGGTATATATCTCCCAAGCTGTAAGAGATCTTATAATTTCTGTTTTTTTCTCTCGAAGTCATACATTTGAGCACTGTGTAATTGGATGATTGGTAATTTTCATATCAGTCCTGTATCCTTTCATAAAAATAAAAATAAGAATTTACCCGTTTGAGTTCAAAAAATAAAAAAATCATCATAACACTCACCCAATTTTTTTATTATTATAAATGCAACAAATTATTACTTTTATTAATGGGGCCTTGACTAGTTGGTTAAGGATGGTGATATTTCCTCCACAAGCATCGATTCCCCAAATATGTAGATGTTTAATCCTATGAAATAGTGGAGTCATCATGGTCACTTAAGCAAGTTGGGCGTGTCATTTGCCACAAAGTGTTAAACAATATCCCACCTCCATGTTAGGTGTTGGGTGCTCAAGCATTAGAGTTAGGCATCATCAAAGGTTTCCAAATTATTATCTTCAAGAATATATAAAATCTATAGGATTTAAAGTTTCAATTAGTATTTTTTGTTAATGAATGGACTTAAGAACAACATGCTCTCCTGTTGGATGTAGAAACCACCAAAACAATGTTATGTTAAGGTAAGTTTCAAGGACAATAAATTTATTGAGAAGGAACGAGATAGAATGCTTATATCCTTGCTAAAAGTTATTACATCCCTATTTGGTCAGTTGAATCCCAATATAACTAAGGAATATTGCATATTTTAAAGCCCAGACGCAAGGAACCCTCTCAATCGTTGTTGCAACAATTGCATAGACCATGGATATTTTTTAACGTTCTTAAAGCATTGAAGAATTGTGAATTCCCCTTGCTATACATGTTGTCACGGTTGAAACATATTCCCTTTTCTTTTCTTTCCTCCACTTGCTTAGGAATTAACCTTGTAAGTTGAGTGAGGTTGGGGGGTGGGCATTTCCCTTTCTATAGGTGTTAATAGAAACCCTTCTAGTAGCCATATTTTTAAGTTGGAAACTTTCCTTGCCAAACTAAAAGCAATATCCAATTGTTTAGGTTCAAAGAGATGGACCTCATGTTGAAATATCTCCTTTAAATGCCCATAAAGGGATCCACAAATTATCCTCTTTAATTTTCTTCACTTCTGAAATTTCTTAATGGGATTTGTAACTATACCTTTTTTGCTTTAGAATTATCAATTGGATAAAGAAGGTGTTTCTCTTGATATCCTCATAATATGCTATCATATCATATGTAAATACAAACCAAAAAACAATAAGGTCCTTTTTACAGTCACAAAGTCGTTGGTACCATATAAATTGACCATGTTCTAACTAGAAGGATGCATAGTTACCTTTTGTCAATTTGTCACGTTGTAAATCAAAGAATTGCTCCATCTAAAATATCCATATCATTGGATCATTGCCATTAAACTTTCTCATATCAAACTTGGGAGTGAAGTAGTTCCTCGATCCTATGGTGAAGCCTTGATGATGTAATGAATGATCAAATGTCGGGGACTCAAACATCATGTTCTCTTATTGTTTTTCAATTTTCTCAATCTGTGACTGGGACAAGTCCATCTTGTTCTCCTCGTCCTCTTCTTCAGGATTTGAATTATGAGGAAAATATGTCTCATGTCATTCATAATCACCCTATCATAACTTCGAGATCCTCCCTACTTTCCATTTTTTTAGATCATCTTTCCTTGCCATCATGTTTTCAAGGTTCTTTTGTACATTCTCTTTGAATGTTTGGAGTCCATAATTATTTATCATATTCATGATGTCCATGTTTATTAGCATTGTATTTACCATGTTCTCTACTCTTTTGATAAGCTTGGACACCCCAAAGTCTACATTGTCATGCTCTTCTCTTGTCATGGATGAACCTGGAGGTTTGTTGGGTGTAGTAAATTTTACTCCACCTATTTCCATTTGATCATGCTAATTATTACTAGAGTTATTCTCTATTTATTGTTTATCACACTTTTTGTATGACACAAAACAAATACCCATTCAAACTTTTTGCAATTTTCAAGTTAACATACCTTTAAAAACCCTAGTTTGTAGGTTGTCTTGTTGGCCAACCTTGCTCTTTAATTATGTATGAAATATTGTTTCCTATGAGCATGGAATTTTGTCTTGTAGTATCCTAGTATGTATTTGCTTCATTGCCGCAAGTTTTACCCAATTTTGATGTGCCAAGGGAGAGTTACGGTAACTTTCCCAAAACTTGTTATTTTTGTCCCTTTCAGGAAACCAAACTTGTACGGACTAACATGTGTCTAATTTTCCTATTCTGCTTCTGAAATTTTTACCATAAACATTATGGTCCATCTTCCTTCTAATGCAACAAATGTCATTCAATTTGGATCTTGCAAGTTTCAAATATGATAGTTTTACCCATAAAACATGTTTGAGACTAGTTTTTGGATTAGTTAAAAACCTTAACTTCCATTAACTATAACTTTGAACTTGTAATGAACTAGGACCTAAATTTTTTACCATAGGTACTTTGTTATGTCTGATGAATTTTTTAAATGTTTTTCTATATGAGACATCCCACGAAAAAAGAGTTATAACAAAAATGGATTCAATACGAAATGTCATGCACCAAATTTATAAAATAACATAAAAATAGAAACGAGGAGTAACCCAATGCCTTGAGAATGAAATAAAGAGATGAGTAATAAGCCTCTTCGAGGGGGAATCCTCCTTATACAATGTTTCAAATGCATGAGACAAGATGAGATGGTCCTAAATCTATTGGTGTATATATATAGGAAACAAAGGGTATAATTACAATTCTAATCGAGCATATATTAATAATTAAGGTCCTAACAGACTAATAAATATCGTACAAATACTAACATAAATGTAATGTTAATGGAAGATCGAGTATGCCATGTCTTCAAGATCGACTTGCAAGAAATGCTAACAATACCTTACCTTGGTGATGTTGTAAACAATACGCCCCATAGCCTACATTCAAGACTGTATCCACGGGGACTTCACTTAGTGAATCTCTCACATAGCACGTGCAATCGTGAGATATTAAAGAATACCTTAATTTCTAGAGATATTGACCCAAACTCTTTGTGTTGAAACCCCCTCCCAATACTTAAAACCTCCTCCCCACCCCTTTTTATACCTCATTCCTTCTAAACCACCCTACGCACCCCCACCTTAAACCCCTCATCCCCCGAATACCTACAATATATTGGTTCAATTTTTTATAATTTTAAAACCCACAATATGAACTAACGTGATAGGATATTGGCCAACAAGTGAATCCCCCATGACTGCATCCTTAACAATAAAAGCCAAAATTTATCATGACAGTGGGATGACCATTCCTCGAGGATGTTGAGAGATAGTACAATCCTACAACTTGAGCTTTAGTTTAAATTGATAAGTAATGTGGAAAATAAGAGGATTTTGTTTTATCTCTTAAAAAAGGACATGTCTTGAGCGGGCTCCAAGAATTTGAAATCTTGAACTGCTTTGTGACAGAGCTTTTTTGCAAGGCTTGGATTGGATTGCTGGAGTATTTGAATAGATTTGGTTTGTCTTTGGGTGGTTTATGCAGGATCATCCTGTGTTCCATTTGCCACCATCTGTTTTTGTTTCAGATTTTATAGGTCACATAAATTGGACTAATTGACCTGCTTCATGTTGTTGGTTGAGCATCTGGTTTCCTACGACTGGATTTGTATTACTTCCTTTGCTTATTTTGATCTCCTGGGATTAATTTTTTCTTTCTTTGTGTGAGAGTTCTTTTGAGATGGCCTCTGGAGGGGGTCCCCTCCATCCTCGTCCTCCTGAGATTAGAGATTTTAAACGCCTCATAGCTTCTTGTGGGAAGAGGAAGGGCAGTTCATTAGCCCAGACCTTTGTGAAAAAAAATAGAAATCCCTTTTGTTGATCTCCCGGCAGCACGTCCTTTCCAGACTGCCTTGAATTTAGTTGAGCATGGGCTCATTGGTTAATTTACAGGATTATGGCCATCCCTGAAGGCCACTAATGGATGGGTTTTACGAAATTGGAGGCCTTTGTTTTTTGAAAGAATCCGTAGTCATCTGGTTGGTAGAGGCTATTACGTTTTTGTTTTTTATTCTGCAGCCAACCGAGACCTTATCTTTTGAAATGGTCCTTATTTTATGGGTCCCCAATGACTCTATCTGAATAAATGGACCCCTGAATTCGACCCTACCCAAGATGTCCCTTCAACTGTTCCTATTTTGGTTAGGTTGCCCCATCTTCCTCTTCAATTTTGGAATTTAGAATCATTGGAAACCATTGGGAATAAGCTCGGCAAATTCATAGATAGGGTAGAAAAGAAATATCAATACTCATGTGCTTGAATTTGTGTGGAAGTGAATCTAGAGATCGGGTTTCCAGAGGCAATTAGGTTAAATGTTGTTGACTGGTCTTATGTTTAGGAGCTTGACTATGAACAACTTATGTTTAAGAGTCGTCATTTTCATGGCTATGGCCACTTCGCCCGTAAGTGCAAGAAGAAATCAAAGGTAAAGATGGGAAAAGATAACACAAACCAATGGACACAAGTTGAGAAAGCAGGCCCAACTAAACAATTTAAAGGCAAAGGAGGCAATGTTGGGAATGGGGTTCTTCCTAGTGAGAAAAAATCTTTAAATATTCACTCTGAAGGAAATGCTACTTCAACTTCAAACCCATTCTTGGTCTTAAGTCCTTCTAAGGATCCGAACACGCCTATTCTTGAAGAAGGTGAGTTGCAGTAATTAGAAGTTCATAAGCATGAGGGTGAAGAAAATCGAGTGCCTCATGAAACTGATCTTGTCCTCTTGGAATCTCCTCAAGTTGATTTTAGTCTGCAGGATTTCCATAAATCCCCTATAGTATCTTCCTCCTCTCCTTCTTATACAGAAGTTGTAAAGAAAAAAGTGGTAGACTCCTCTAGTTCCCCGAAAGATGATGAATAATTCACTAAAAAGGCAGGAAGGAAATATAAAAAGGAGATCAGAGAAGAAGAAGCTGAGAGGATTAAGATGCAAGGAAGCCATGCGACAATTGAAATGTCATATGGAAGAAGCAAGCAAAATCGGCCCTTAAAGGGAGGTTCTACTCCCTTTCCCACCGGTAAATAATGTTCATCATCTCTTGGAACTGTAGGGGGTCGGGGAATCCATCGAAGGCTGAGGCAGTAAAAAATATTCTAAAAATGGATCCATCTGATATCCTCCTACTCCAAGAAACCAAGATAGAAGAGGCAGCTCTTTTATCCATTAGCAATCTTAAATGGAAAAAGAACACAGGTGTAGCTGTAAGTGCTAGGGGTACCTCATGAGGTCTAGCTACCTTATGGTCTGATGAAAAATTTATTCTTAACTCTTCGTATGTTACTCAACACTAGATATTGACTGAGTTACAACATATATCTAGTAAGATTGTTTTTTCTCTCTTCAATGTATACATCCCAGTTTATTTTCTTGAGAAAAAAGCTTGTTGGAAATCTCTATCATAATTTTTGGAGCTTCATTCTCCCATAAATACAATAGTGGCCCAAAGGAGAAACGTGGTGATGTTCGAGGCAAGGAACCTTTTCCAGGAGGTTGTGGACTCCTTGATACAAGACAACGATCTTCTAGATTTTAAACCTAAGAAGGGCAGATTTACTTGGACCAACAATAGAGTGGGGGAAGCTCGTATCTCTGCTCGTTTGGATAGTTTTTTAGTTCAAAGAAAGTTGTTGGATGGAAATGTTCTAATTTCCTCCAAAATATTACCAAAGCTTACGTCTTACCACCATCTAATTTCACTATTGATGGAAGAAGAAGAAAACCTTGGGCCTATCCCGTTCAGGTTCAATCCTCTGTGGATTGAGAGGGAGGGATTTCAATGGAATTTTACTAAAATTTTGTCTAATTTCAGGAGCTTTGATAAACAAGAACAAGAGTGTTGTCTATGGATGAATGTTGACCATTTCCTTAGAATTTCACATTTCTTGGGATTTCCTGGTTTTTCTAAGTGGGAAAAGGTCACTTATTTGGGCCTTCCTTTAACTTTGGGTCCTAATCCTTCATCGCTGTGGTTGGAAGTGATTTGTAAATTAAAAGTAAAAATTACTTCCTGAGGAGGCCAATGGTTGACTAAGGATGGTAAACTGATTCTGATTAAGGCTGTTCTATCAACACTTCCCATCTTCCAATTCTCCTTGCTTCTTGCCCCTAAGTTCATCTTGGATCAGATCTCCAAACTTCTTAGAGATTTTATTTGGGAGGGTGGCAAAGGAAATCATAAAAATATGCACTTGGTAAATTGGGATATTCTCAAAAGACCCTTTCTGGAGGGTGGATTGCAAATTAGAGACCCTGAACTGGCAAATTTAGCACTGGGAGGAAAGCTCATCTGATAGTTGTATTCAAACAAAAATCACACGGTAAGCATGATCTTTTGGCGAAAATATGTAAAGGGTGGTTCTCTAAGAAACTTAAAATCTTCTAATATCCCTTCGGGCACTGCGAGAATTTGTGTCGAAGAGGAATTGATAAATTTCAATCTCAGCTTTATAGAGTCCCTGGAAATGGGAAAAGGATCTTTCTTTGGGATGATAAAATCTTAGGTAATCCTCCATTATCCACTATCAATTCGCTAAATGAGATAAATACTTGGTTAACTAACAACGGTATTCTTCGGTTGGTGAATATTTGTTCTTGGGACAGTGTTGGGAATTTGGTGGACTAGTCTTTTCCCGAGCTCTTTGGAGCAGCTTCTACAACAACAGGATTTGCTGAATTTACGTCTATTAGGATTAGCACCTATTAATTGTTTCTCTAAAGATGTATGGGGATGGGGCCCCTCTGGAAATTATTTAGCAGCACAAGGCTTCTCTGAATTGCAAGATCCCCATGCCTCTAGCTTATCTCCTGAGATCTGGAAACTTGTCTAGTCTTCCTACTGTCTTCCCAAGGTGAATTTTTTCAACTGGATGCTTGTGCATAAAGGGGTATTGATAGGAGAAAATATGTGCAAACGTGGTTTCTATGGGCCATTTTGGTGCTGCCTTTGCAATGATGCAGATGAATCATTTGATCATATTTTTATTAACTGTTCATTCTCTCATTTAGTGTGGAAATTGGTTCTTAATGGATTGTCTGATCCTCCCTCTCAGTTTTCATTTGTTCCTTTATTCATCTCTTGGAGTGATCGGATTCCCTTCTGGAATGAATGGTTTCTTGATTCTAAAATTAAAAAATCAGTCTGGAAAAACGTTTGGCACTCTATTTTGAAATGCGCTCTCTGGAAATTGTGGCTAGCTCGTAATGATACCCTTTTCAACAATGTGTCAATTACTCCCCAGTTCGTTGCAGCAAAAATTAAGTCTCAAATTGCCGAATGTGTCAACTCCATGGTCCCTTCTTCATCGTTGTCGACTGAAGTAATTACGTGGATGGGCAAGAGCCTGATGGGATATTCTAAAAAAAAATCATTCTTGAAACCTGTGAGTCCTCCAATTTGGAGATTGTGTTGCAGTGAGCTTGATTTCTTAGCGTGGTGGGTGAAGTCTCGATCGACTTCCATTTTTTTTAATGGGGCGTCCAAGGGTAATCCTCAGATTGTCGGAGCACGGCGTCTGATTATCTCACCAGATAGACAATCTGAGTTTTGCTTCAGTTGGGGGTTAGGAATCATGTCGAACAATCAGGCAGAAAGTTATAGCCTTTTCAAGGCTTGCCAGATTGCAATCCAAAGCGGGTATAACTCAATCCAAATCTTTGGAGATTCAGAATTGGTGATCAAATTGCTAAATTCAGATGGGCTCTTCAATAACTCGGCCTTGAATAAAATTCTGTAGAGAATCTGAATTTCTTTAAAAAAAATTGAACAGGTCGCCTTCTTTCATATTCTTCGGGGCTTAAACAAATGTGCAGATTTCTTTGCTAATAAAACTTGCATTCTGGCTCAAGGCATGATCAGTCTTAATGGAGAACTTAGCATATTGCAACCTATCCCTTAATCTGAGATATTTTTGTAAGTAGCGAGCATGCTATTGTAAGAAGCTTATTCATTCTTTGAAGGTTTCATTGTATAAATTATGCCATGAGTGTAATTAGTTGATTTAGCATTAGCTATATCAGACATGTATTTTTTCATATATATATATATATATATATCCGTTTAAAAAAAATGTAATGTTACAGTATATAAGTATTAACATATGTTGACCAGTGACAAATATAAATATGAGATCAACAACTAGTGTAGTGGAACATGAAGATTACTAACTAGCAAATGATGCCCTTTTCACTTATAAATTTTGATTGTATATTTCTAAT
This sequence comes from Pseudotsuga menziesii, assembly GCA_001517045.1. NCBI lineage: Eukaryota > Viridiplantae > Streptophyta > Pinopsida > Pinales > Pinaceae > Pseudotsuga > Pseudotsuga menziesii. Next base: position 117,312 of record LPNX010827649.1, on the reverse strand, counting down.
TTTGCATAAGTGAGGAAATTTATCTTAATCCATATGCACAATATACCATACATAGGTCATCCAAGTTAACAAAAGAGAATTGTAATAGTGATAAAATAATACTTTTGGCGAAGGATAAGGAAGGATGTCACTGAATATATTTCCAAATGTATGGAAATCCAATAAGTCAAAGCATGGAATTGATATCTTGGAGGATTTTTGCACCCTTTACCCCTTTTAGAGTAGAAATTTGAAGTATTAAAGATGGATTTGGTTACTAGTTTCTCAAGGAGAGCAAGGAAATGTATTCCACCATGGTGGTGGTGGACAAACCAACCAAACTTGTGTATTTTATTCTAGTTTGATTGACATATAAGGTACTTAATATTGTAAAAAAATCCATGAAATAGATATTCATACTAGATAGAGTGCCCAAAGTGACCATTTCAAATCAAGGTGCAAACTTTGCATGAAAATTTTGAAAATTATATTTCAAATATTAGGCACATAATTGAATTTTAGTACAATTTCTCATCCATATTTTGATGGACAAACTAAAAGAGTAAACCAAATAATTGAAGACATGTTTCACATCTATGTGATGGACAAACAATCCAAGCAGAATGAGTATTGTTGGGAATGTTATATTATTTGCATGTAAATCAACTGGAAAAGTCAATAGACAACTAGGTATAAGTTGACTAGAGTATGAGGTGAGAGGCAGTGGAAGTTTGGTCGACCAACTTATCAAAATAGTTGTTTGGTTAAAGGAAAACAACTAGTCAATGGGAGGTCAATGAAATGACCAAAATGATCAGTTGACAATCAACCAAAGTCGATCCAGTCAATTCGTCTATAACATAATAATTGAAAGTGGTTAGGAAGTTATGGATTTTCATTAATGACCAGTTGGTTGTATTGCATCTATAAATACGATGTAATGGCTATGCATGTTATGTTGTACTATTAGAATTAGTGTGTGGCATGAGCATGTAATGAAGTGTGATTTGTGGTCTAGCAAGTCACGATTGCAAACACCTATTTTTGAGTGTTTGATTAATAGATTAGTGAAAGCTCACTGTTTTGTTCGTTTTCCTCAAGGCGAGAGGTTTACAGGTTAATTTCTATGCAATGTGTTGATGTTGTTGTGTGTCATTGTCTTGTGTTTAATTGTGTTAAACTATATAATTCATTTTGAAAACCTATTGTAATCAGTATTAAGACTCCAACAATTGGTATCAGAGTTGTATTTGGCTACAGGGAGATGCCTTTGTTGCTAAGGGTTTTAGCTTGGTCATGGATCTGGGGAATAAATATTACAGTGGGATTCTTCCGGAAGCATTGGTTTATAACTAGAATGGCTAACACATTGAGGATAGAGATTGAAAAGTTTAATGGTAAATTTTTTGAGCTTTGGAGGCTTAAGATGGAGGATCTCCTTGTAGATCAAGAACAATGGATTGTAGTTGACCCAAGAATGACTCTGATGGGAGTGTTGAAGTAAGACTAGAAAAAGATTGACAGAAATAAAAAGAGTACAATCCAACTTTGTTTAATAGATTCTTTATTGTTGAATGCCTCAGAAGAAAACACTACAAAGAAGTTATGGAAAAAGTTGGGGAACTTGTACTAGTCGAAATATCTGATTAACAAGTTGTTTCTTCAAAAGAAGTTATACCTTCTAAGGATGGGTGAGGGTGACTCACTTACAAAGCACCTGAATGTGTTCAAGACTGTTATCAGCCAATTGTTGTCCATGGATATTAAAATCATCAAGGAGGAGAAATGTGTTAGTCTATTGTATGACTCAGCTTATCGACTATGGCACATCATATCATATGACACCTCACAGAGAGTGGTTTTGTGAGTATGAGAACATCAATGGTGGTGATGTTCTATTGGGATATTATTACTCTACTATGATTTTAATTGTAATGAGGTAGACTAAAATTAAAAGATGGAAGAATAGAAGAACTTCCAAGAGTACTGCATATCATGGGTTTGGCTCGAAACCTAATCTCGGCCAGTAAGATGGGGACTGTAGGTGTGTAGTATGTATTTAGGAAAGATACATGCAAGATGGTGGGAGGAGTAATGGTATTTATGAGGGGAGTTTGGACTGGAATCTTGTATAAGCTATTGGGAAGAACAAACACCGATGAAAGTGTTGATGTGGTCTGTCCAAAGTTTGATATCATATCTTATTGTCTAGTCAAATCAACTATGTTATGGAATCAAAAAATGGGACATATAGGTGAGAAAGGTCTTTGTGCTATGCATAATAAAGGTATGGTCGAAGGTCTCCTTCAATGCATTGAAGAAGTCGACTTCTGTGAACATTGTATTTTTGGAAAAAAGAGTCATGTAAGGTTCCCATTTGGTGCTACCAAGGATAAAGAAATACTGGAGTTAGTACATAGTAATGTGTTTGGACTTGTTTTAGTCCCTTCACTAGGAGTATCTCACTATTACATCTATTTCATAGATAATTTCTCCATAATGACATGGTTTTAATTTTTGAGGAAGAAATATGAGGTTTTTGAGAAGTTTCAAGAGTTAAAAAATCTTGTGGAAAATCATACTCGCAAAAGGATTAAGGTGTCGAGAACTAACAATGGAGGAGAATTATGTGAAAAGTGTTCAACCAGTTTTGTAGACAACATGATATAGCTCAACAAAACACAACTCCATACATGTATGAATAGAACGAAGTTGCTAAACGAATGAATAGAATGTTGATAGGAATCACACAACAATTTTAGGCAGAAGCAGTCAACACGGCATGTTACCCGGTGAATACATTGTCATTGACGGATCTGGTTGCAAGAATCCATATGAGGCATGGGATTGGTAAGAATCCCTCTCTTACACATCTTAGAGTCTTTGGGTGTGAATCCTTTGTGCATATTCCAAAGGAGAAAAGAATTAAACTTGACAGTAAGTGAGAGAAATGCATCTTCATCAGGTATAAGGATGGAGTGAAAGGGTATAAGTTGTGTAACCTAGTGATGAGGAAGGCAGTTTATAGTCGAGATGTGATATTTAGACAAGCCGGAGGAACTTCCAGGGATGAAGAGGTTAAAAGAGAAAAACTAGAAAAGCAAGAGTTTGAAATAAACGCTGAAATTATGTATTTAGGTGAGTTGATTGAATCCGATGAAGAGGTGGAACAATGGACTCTACATGTTGGGAGGTTTGGTTAAGCAAGGAAACGAACAAAAAGGTATGGTACTTGAGATACAAGAACTGCATGAAAAGATAGAAAATTTCTTGACGTTTCAATCCATGCTCTAGGGTCATCCTTAGGAGACCATTGAAGCCCGAGAGAGAAAAATTATTAAAATAACCCAAACGATTAATACATAATTAAGAGAGCTTTTAACTAAACAAGATGATAAGGGTTGGCTCATATTGGAAGGAGAAATAATGGCTAGATTCAATATTCACTTAGAGATGAAAGTGAACCCTACGCTTCTTAATTGTAATAGAGGGATATTTATTCCTAAAGGGGTTTTTATAAATTACTTTTCAAGGAATGAAAAAAAATATATTTAAATTGGTATGTTGTATTAGGATTAGCTTATTTGAATACATGGTAGTTACCCATGCATGTAAGGAAGTTGTTTGGTTGCAGAAGTTGTGTTCATATGTTGGGTTTGGATATCATACTTTTAGGTTGGATTATGACACTCATAATGTAATCTTCCTAGCAAAGAATCCAACATACCATTCAAAGATGAAACACATTAATGTTCAATGCCATTTTGTGAGGGAGATGGTGGAGAACCAGAAGGTGTTACTAGGAAAGGTAGACACGTTGAACAATCTTGTAGACTCATTAACCAAGTCGTTAAGCATAACGAATTTTTGCTGGTGTAGGGAAACTATGGGCTTGTCATCCCTGCTTAAGTGAATTGAAGTTCTGAATCTCTTGTTTATGCAAAGAAGACAATATGTGAGAGCAATTTGGGAATGTTATATTCTTTGGATGTAAATTGAGTAGCAAAGTTGATAGCCAACTAGGTGTAAGTCGACCGGAGTTGAAGGTGATAGACGATGGAAGTCTGGTCAGTCGACCGATCAGAATAGTTTTTTGATCAAAGAGAAACAATTGGTCATCAAGAATTCAATGGAACGACCAAAAGGATCAACAAGCAATAAAAAATAACTGAAAGTGGTTAGGAAGTTATGGATTGTCATTAATGAGCAGTTGGATATATTGCATGTATAAATAAGATGTAATGGATATTCACGATATACTTTACTATGAGAATAAGTGTGTGGCATGATCATGTAATAAAGTTTGAATTGTGGTATAGCAAGTCACGGTTGTAAACACCTAGTCTTTGAGTGTTTGATTAATAGATGAGCGAAAACTTACTTGTTCACTAGTTTTCCTCCAAGAGAGAGGATTCCAAGGTGATTTGTTTGCAGTGTGTTGATGTTGTTGTGTGGCATTGTCTGATGTTTAATTGTGTTTAACTATATAAATCAGTTTGCAAACCTATTGTAATCGGTATTAAGACCCAACAAGTACATGCATTTGCATTTAATAATTGACATTATGCATCATAGGAAATGAGTCCATTCAAATATTTATACAGTAGAATATGAAATACTTTAGTGGGTTGGTATAATCAAACATATAAATTATTCTTGGGCCAAAATTGGTTTTGGACGTTAAAGATCAACTTAGGAAAATTATAAAGGAAACCTAGGATAATTAGAAACATTATGCACAATAAAAATATAATTCACAAGAATTTAGTGTTGAGAATCATGTTTTACTTGGGGTGAAATCAAGAAAAGTCTCCTTAAAACTTGAAGTATGTGTCAAAATAACACAAAATACTTGACTTGAAAACCTATTTAAAATAGAACCAATTACATATAAATATTTTCATTGTCTACTTATAATAGATATCATAATTTTTTTAATATTTTTTTGCTTAACAAATGTGTATGGTATATTAACCATGTACTTAGGTGGAACAAGAGGGTATGTTCCAAACAAATTATCCCTTATACATCTTTAACCAGAAAGTCACATTACTCCATTTAAAGAATCCCAACCAAGTAAAGGCAATGGAAAAATTAGAGATCAAACAAAGTCGACTAGGAGTTGAAAGTCGCCATGGTAAAGGCATGACTCTTTTTCTAATATCGAGATTGTACTATTTAGTGAATATTATTTTAAGAAGCATAATATAATGCCTTAATTTGACCCTTGGATTATGCTTGACCTAGACTTGAGTCTTGTTTATATTGTGATGATCCGGTATTTTTGTTTGGGTGTCGTGCCACATGTGCTTATTTCACAACGTACTCGTGATGTACATGGTATAAATCTGGAATAAATTCCTAGTATACAGTCCAAGGCCAAGGACCAACTATAGATTAATAAAGATATACAACGATTCTACAAAACATCAAGCGAAAGGGGATTATAACGGGAAAAGACTACAACTTTCCATGTCTTGGAGAACTCCCAGGTTATAATGTAGATATGTTCTAAATATAATGTACCTAATGGCACACGTGCTCTCATGCAAGCAATTGTGTTATTGTTTGATTTCGACTTGGGTCAATGGGTTCTTTTTAATCCATTTCATCCTCCTAGCCATGATTTGGACTAGATCAAGTATGGGTTCTTGAGTTGTAGTGAACCATATGGGATAAGCTCAATATAAGTTCGTTTCTAGACTACATATTGTTGATGCTGGAAATGATATGTTCTAGATTAAATATTTTGGGTTTTAAAGTTAGCTAAACAATGAAGAGCATGAGTGAACATTCTGATTTTAAAAAAATACATAAATCTTCATTTTTATGTGAAATTCAGATGAACTATATTATGTAGACGTTTTTTAAAGTAAAATAAAATAAGAACACAGACTTTAACAAATAATGCAATAAAATAAAAAGAAATAATTTAATCACAGTTTGCAAATTTATTAATATAAACAATCAACTAAATACAAAAAATAAACATCATTTAATATCACAACAGTGCCCCCGGATGCGGGTGACAGGAGGAATGGCACGGAGGACAGGACGGCTCAGGATAACGAGGACGTGGCCCATCATGTCATCATCCCACCCAATACCCCTGTGGATGGCCAGGTGGGCGGCGGGTGGCCACATGCACACCGGCACCCTCAAACGTCTGACACCCATCCGGATCACGACGAGAATGAAGCCATTTTTGCCAGCAATCGGATTCCAGTCACTTCAGTTGATGACGCCAGCACCAGCAGGGACGCCGGTGAACCCGATCTTCCAAGCAATACCAATCCCCTCAACAATTAAGGCCGAGCAGGCTGGGTACAGGGCAGTTATGGCATATCATCATGCCCATCGGACTTGGTGCATTATGGCTTGCTCCTTGCTCCTTGCTCTGCAGCTCATGCATTTTGTCAACCCAGCTCGGCCCAAGCTCTGTCTGCCCAAGCTTGATACCGGCCTGTTATAGCAATTCGCACCCTGTGCCTGTTACAACGATTCACACCTTGGAAATCTCATGCCGTCGCGTCGAAGAGGTCCTCCCAGAGGCGGGAGAGGACCTGGAAGGGCCAGTAACCATGCAGAGCCACCTTTTCACCCGCATGTTAGCAATAGAGGGTATGAAGTCGAGATTCCGGAGGCTTTGCAAACCCTGGTCGACGATTGGGATGACGAAGTCTCTGGCTCTCTCACTGCAACCACTAGTACCATGTCCCACAGGGAAAAATATTGGGTTTTCAAAAATATTCTCACCAGACTCACCCTTCGCGTTGTCAACCCTTCGCCGACCAACAACAACAACCCCGACCTTGTTCAACCACCACCGCCTCCACCCCCTCCTCCGCCTCCTCTAGCCCCTCCACTCCTCCCCACTCCTCCCCCTCTGCTCCCCCCTGATCAGACATCCTCACCTCTCCACAGTACCAATTCGTGAGACAGAAAGGGAAAGCTCCCAAGAAATCGTCGCCTCTGACAGTCAAACAACCACCACCCGACCTGGGAAATTCCACGAACAACGACTCCACAGGCAGCTTCAAGGAACTAGAACAAAAGCAGAAGAATGGCAAGAAGCAGGAACTTCAATGGGGAACATAGTACAACTGCCCAATCATTGAGGTACCGTACGAACCGCTATGATGCCAGGTGTCTTCACTATCCAAGTGTCTCGACTCCACACTTTTTCTCAAGGTTTTTTGCTTTCCAGTTTCTGCCAGTTGTCTAGCTTAAGCTAGCTTAACTTTTATTTTTACTCTGTTAAGTATTTTTAGAGGGTTAAGATCTGTTTTCCCCTTGAAGGGGAGGATCACTTTTTGAACTCTTAGACGACCTCCTTTGGCTCGGTTTCGTGTTCTAGTAACACGCAGACTTGTATCATTATCTGTACTTTTATCTTTACTTAATAGATTAGTCCTGAACTTACAAAAAAAAATATCACAACAATGCAATCATCTGTACAATTTAAAGGAAAGATGGAAAATAAATTATATGTAACCAATGAAGTAAATATGACGATAAAAGAAAGAAGAAAATATGGCATCCAAGAGATCTTTTTATTAAAACTGCTTCAAAATTACACCCAAAAGTTTGTCCTTATCTCTGGACCGAAACTTGTCCTTTTACAACTGATTAATGTTTCCAAGACCTATTAGTCAATGTATAGTGATAAATATAATATAAAATATGAGTTGATAAATTTGTTCGAGCATAATGAATTAAAAGTGACCATAATGCTAGAATGGTTCCACTCAACCAAAATAACCAATCAATGGCAAGTTACAAGAAAACCCTGCATAGTATCACTAGCAACTGGAAGACAAGATTACCTTTTACAACACTTATCAATTCAAAATATCTAATTTATCACTTAGAAAATACTCCTGATATCACATAAATATCATACATTAAACACACAAACATAATATTGAAAACACGAAATTATAAATTGAATATCATACTCTCAGCATACCATAACATATGGATCATTAGAATTTTATTTTCGACGACAAGTCTTTTATGCTTTCCTCCTCCAAGAAACAATTAAGCAACTGATTCTTTGAAGTTAAATTCAAAAATAAATAAAAGGGCCAAGAGGAAGGCTTGACTCATGAAGTTATTTTCAAAAGGAGGGGAAAAAATTAAACTACTTATTGAAGATATAATGATCCTAAATAATGCTTTAAGATAAACAAACTATAGATGGGACCAACTATTCATTTAAAATTTTATCATTTTAGACTAACCATGGTGCCTCCCAAAACCTGCATATGATTATATGCATGAACCTGTATATATCAAATCTAATTTATTCATCACATGTGTGACACCTGTACATATCAAAACCTTGCATCTATTCACATAAACATGATTTAAACCTATCTAAAAACCTACCTTGCATATAGAATTCTTCCATTGATAATATGTTATCAAAATAAATTATACAACATGTTCATCAAAATTGCAATTTGTTCACCAAAATCAAGATATTCTTGTTCAAAATTCCCGTGGGGGGAAAGAGCAAGTGGTATAGTGGAAATGTTGTAAATGGTTGTAAATGGAAGGTCTCATGTTCAAATCCCCCCCAAATTGACACATGTGCTATGTTTCGGGCTTTGTGGATGCACCTAGGGGTATAGTGGTAGCGGGATTGGATCCTTGGACCCTAAGTCACGCGAGTACCAGCCCTGTCCCCAATTGTCGATTTCCCTAGTAAAAAAAAAGATATTATTGTGCAAAATTGTTGTGTCAACATAAACTAAGATCTCCTTCCAAATAACTTAGAAATGAAATGCCTAAATGGGAGGAAAAACCCACTCGACACTAGACTTAGTAGTGCGGTTGTTGTGTTTTATGTTGCTAAGACTGGAGCCTTAAGCTTCATTTCTGATTCTGGCAACTCTAGGGTAGGAATTGGGGGAAGAAGGAGGATGCTTTCAACTGCAAGTTCCAACTCTGTAAGTTGCTCAATACGTGTTGGTTGATTTTTGGGTGAACTAAGAGTTTTTAGATGATGACCAGATGATCATGTAGAGCTAATAGTTGATGGCATAGGATTATTTGGTTCAAGGTATCCCCATCCAGTCCCTTTACCTCGTGGAGAAGGAGGACATACATCCTAAATTGAATTACAAACATAATAGTGATGAGGAAGCTTGACTTAATTAGGAAGAGGTTGGGGGCTTGGGACACATATGGAGGGATTGATTGATAGGAAGGCGAAGCACATCGAGTTCCAAGGTAAAGATGGTCGGTTCTTACTAGTTGATTTAACTCGTTGGAGCTAGCATCAAAATGCACTAAGAACTTGACATTTCTATCTTCCCCCTGCTGCCAAAGATACTGACCTCTGCCTCCTCTTCCCCTCGCCAACCTCCTAGAGCCTCTTCTACGAAAGCTCATGACTGAATTGAGCATGACAACAATTGTGAGTAATCATTTAAAACAACAAAAATCTCAAATAAGCATAAATATATATAGTGACAACAACCACTCGATTCTATTTAGTATCTATCAATGCATAATTGATGTCATTTCATGTAAATACTGTCACAACATAAGGCAATAGAACAAGGTTACGGTGGGGAGGCAGGTGCAGGGGGGATTCTCCTGAATCCCGGAGGACAGGTCGAACATACATTTGCTTGGGGGCTTGGAATCCGGACC